>JAQGCS010000668.1:0-19523 GCA_034702105.1 Fuscozetes fuscipes
ATAATTTAACCCAAAATATTTTATCTTGGTTAGAAAACCTCATTTTCAATTAACTTTTATTTGTTTACATTTTGTTCAAACAAATGAGACTTTTTTGAATGAATTTCTATCCAAATATAAGGTACAAAAAATTGGTGTACATGCTCATCTAAAAAATTATACTCAAATCTAGTAATAGGTTCGAAATTATTAACAATGTTATATTTTTCATGTATGACCTCCCTGTCCACTTTCTATTTAACACATACGATACATTCTATACATTCTATTATTGTTTGATAAAATCTCAAAGTTGTCCTGGAGGTCATACATGAAAAATATGAGTTTGTTATAAATCTCGAACCCATTACTAGATTTGAATATAATTTTGAGATGAACATGTACACCAATTTTTAGTATTATATATTTGAGTAGAAATTACTAATCCAGATAAGTCTTTTGGTTAGAACAAAATGTAAACAAATAAATGCAAATTGAAAATGAAATTAAAAATATTACACCAGAAATGTTAATTAATTGTATATTGGGTAAAAAAGGTTGTAATAATCGAGTTAAACTTTGTTTAGTAGCAAATGGAACTCAAAGGGAGTATTCCATGAGTGTCGTAATCCAACGGTTTTTCAATGTTTTCAATGTTTTCAATGCAAAATTATTTGAAATTTCCCGTGTTTTGCCCCGGTTTATTTTATGATATTATGATAGGGAATAATCATTTATGCATACACTAAAAATTTCATCTAGGTAGAATTGTGTCGACAATACTTATGAGACTTCAAAGATTCTGTAATGTATTCTCTATGAGGCAGTTTTATGCTATATAGAGCCAAATATATAGCGTGGAATAGACCCTTTATTAATATTTGTATAAAGGGTCTATTCGGCGAATGACGTCATCCAACGGTTTTCAATGATTTCATTGCTTTCATTGCTTTCAATAAATAATAATTAAAAACGGTACGATAGTAGCAAAGGGGGCCCTTATATATATGTATATATTCTTGTTCAGAATAATAAAATAAAACTTTTTAGCATCATGAAAGTTGACCACTCCCACTTTTTTACCACACCCGTTTTAAAAACTTTGAGCTACGCTCACCAAATTTTTCTTAGGAATTTCTTTCAAAAAACTGATTAAGAATATGAAATAAGTTTTTAAATCGAATTGATAGTTTTTTAGTTATTTGGTTTTAAAACAGAATATTCTGATAACTTTCGATAAAGTTGGTCGAATAACTAAAAAACTATCAATTCGATTTAAAAACTGATTTTATATTCTTAATCAGTGCTCAATTTTCATGATGCTAAACAGTTTTATTTTATTATTCTGAACAATAATATATACATATATATATAGGAGCCCTCTTTGCTACTATTGTACCCATTTTTCTTCTAAGTGTGAAATTTTTTGAAAATTATTTGAAATTTCTGTAGTTATCTGGAGTTTTATTTTATGATATTATGATAGAGAATAATCATTTATGCATACACTAAAAATTTCATCCATCTTGAATTATCTTGAAAATACTTATTAGATTTCAAAGATTCTGTAATGTATTCTCTATGAGACAGTTTTATGCTATATAGAGCCAACTATATAGCGCCGAATAGACACTTTTAAATTTAATAAAATCATTATAATTTTGGTTTCTAAAAAATGGGTTCTACTGTATTTTGTCCATGCCAACTTTGAGATTTTATCAAACAATATATTATAGGATAAAAGTCAAGAAATCTCAAAATCTCAGTTCATTTGGTTTAATTGTAATCAACAAGATCCTAATGAAACTGGGTTCTTACCAACTTCGAAAATTAAGTGTTAATAAGCGAGTTCTAGCAAATTAAATGAATTTTCCATTATAAAATTCACCATGAATTAAAAAATAAGAGTGTATCTTTCTCTTTTACACAAACATCGGCTGCATTTTGAGGTTTAATGCGAACGATATTATTGTTTGGTTTGAAAAATAAATTTGTATTTCAGTGAAACATAAACTGTTTGTCAAAAAATGATTAATTGACTCATCTTTTGATTTGATTATTTATTTAGTATTTATTAATCCATTGATTAAATCAAATCATTTGTGATCTCAAGTCAGACATTAATTTGAAGGTAAGTCAAAACGAGGCAATTGTTTGATAATAAAACGCATCAATTGTTTGTATAATTAAATACATTTGTTATTTGCGTTAAACATTTGATTGCATTTCAATAGTTTTCTCGCTTAATTCAGTTTTAATTTCTTTATTATTTGTATATTTTTAAAAACATTTGAAATATTTGGACATTTAAGACAAAATGGTATCTAATTTGAAATTTTGCAAATTTACTGATTGATTGCATCCAATCGATGTCCGAATTGTAGTAATTGTTGTAATTAGTAATATTGACAATAATATTAACAATCAACATTAGATTAGATGATTCTCCTGTCAAATGTTTGTGTATAAATTGGCCATAATAAGCATGAATGACAATATTACTAAGTTTGCCATTGTCAATTTGTGATGTTTAATTGCCACATACTTCCTGTCAGCTAATTAATGCCACAGTTATCTGCGTTACAATCATTTAGCCTTAATATTAATAACTAGATCTTATAACAAATAAGATATTTTGTCGATTAAAATAATTTGAAGCCTTAATAATTGCCTTCGATTTCATTCACTTATTTAAAATTTACTAAATTTTAATTTGTTTGCGGAAGTGATTCACACGAACTCTAATTAATTGAAAACATTTAAATTTTATGCATAATCAAAATATAACTTGTTAATAATAATAATAAGAATATATTGTTAGAAATGAAACAATTATCTAATCTAATGCTTAATTGAAGGCTCTTTTCTAATCTTGGTTTCAATTATTCACTAGTACAAAGATCGAAATTGTTTTTGTCTTTCAATTGAAAGAAATTCTAAAAAAATTTAAAACAAAAGATTAAGCTTTTAATTATTGCTTTGAAACTAACCTGATAGTTTTTAGAAAGGCCTTAAATAGCTATTTTTGATAATTTCCCTAAAAAAGTCGATTCAATCGATTGAATATATAATTAATGGTAAATTCAAACCCAGATATGATTGGATTCCCTTAAGCGTGAAATCGAAATCAAAACCAAAACCATTTCATTAAATATTTTTAGTGATAACACAAATTAAATGCAATAATTTTTACTCGAAATTGAATGTAATTCAATACTTTCTTATTTTCAATCAATAGATGATTACATAAAACAGTGAATCGTTTGGTTCTCAAATGTAGACTAAAAATCTGTTAAAATTCTTGTGAAGTCACCAAACAATTGGTTCAAAACAACTGATATTTTAGTGAAACGTGATATCAATTGTGTGAATATTCTAATCTAAAGACAGTAAAACTGGAAAATCTAAACGGAGTGATCGCTATTCTGTGCGATCGATGCGTCTTTAAGTGTGGACATGTCTTCATCAGTGAGCCCTCAGCTGTCCATTGTATCGATGGTTAATTGTGATGACAATAATTTATATGTTAATAACCAAAGAAGTCAATTGCGAGCCTTAGGGCTGTCCAATATGTTTTCCAATGACACATCTTGTGCCCTCAACTGTTCGGGGCACGGCGATTGCTATAATGGCACCTGTTTCTGTGAAGTCAGTCCTAAATTTTATAACTATCATATCTAAACATTTGATTTGATTATGACTTTAGGTGGAATACAGTGGCGGTGCCTGTAATGATCCCAATCTTCGGTATTACATCGCGTTCTCCACTGTCTTCTATATGATATGTGCCGTTTCTTTTGTCCAATTGGTAAATATATTCTTCTATATCTTCTCAGATTCTAATCTCATTTAATCTGTTTATTGTTCAGATTTTGTGCATAAACTCAGAGTTCGCTCGACTTAAACCCAAATCTTTCATAAGAGCGCTCAGAATAACGACACAAAAAGCTCTTTATTTCTTTATTTGTTTGGCGACAGCCATCAGAGGTTTTTATTTCTCTTCGCCAACAAATGCGACACTTCTTTGGGCCGAGAGTCTGATGAGTGCTTATTATCCGGTTTTGTTGAGCGGCTCCTCTTTGGTCGTCTGTTTTTGGGCTGAAGTGAGTTCCCTTTCAATTGACTCAAAATTATTATCGATTTAAATAAGTGATGGAAATGAAAACCTTTTCAACGAATAGGTATTCCATTTGCATGACGTCAGTGTCGAACGGCCCTCGTTTTTGAGTAAATCTTTCACCGGATTTATTCTGTTCAATGTGGTCACGTATTCTCTTCTGATGGCAGAACTGGTATTACTGACGTTCGCCAATCCCAGTGATACGGATAAGGTATGTCACTCATAGCTACTGTATGTATTGGTCCCTAATTATGTATATCCTATTTGTTTAGAGTCTATTCTTAAGCATATTTAACAGTATTTATGCAGTCCTAATGTTAATTGTGGTAATATTCTTCCTCATTTATGGCGTCGAGGTATATTTCAAAGTCAGAGGAGCCTTTATTCAAGAGGAGTCAGCTCCTCAAGACTTGTCACAACTGCAACAGTCCCGTCTGGGGCTTATATCTCAGGCCGTTCTGTTGTTAATTACAGTACTTTTTATGTTTTCCGAAGTTTTGGGCAGTTTTTGGAAAGACAAGTATTCAGACATCGCTCTCATGACTCACATAATTATTAACTCAAATGTTATTCAAATAGAGTACCGGTTCTGAGCAGAAACTATCACCAAATTATGTTTCGTGTCGTAGAATTGGGAGTCGCTCTTTGGTTTCCATGTGTTCTTTGGAACTGCATTCGACCCGAAAGGCTATGGATTTTGAATCCGCGGAGAATTCTTCGAAGAGAAAGTTCCGGAGAATTTTCTGCCACCCAATTAAGAGAAGCGGAGGCATTGGTCTATTCTCCCTCTAATTCTGTGTCGATTTTGCGTTCTGAACAATATGTGTCCACCCGTTCCATTCCTGAGTGTTGGATTTGTTACGACTCAGAAAAGAAGGACTCCGGGGCACTAATTCAGCCATGTGCTTGCAAAGGCGATGTATCGGCTGTACATCACGACTGTCTTAAGAAGTGGTTAATGGAATCGTACACCAATCCAGAGAATGTTCGCTGCAAAGTCTGCAACGAGTTATATGAAGTCGAAAGGGGACATATATGGTTGCCCTCTGGGCTCACAATCACCCACTGGTTCAAAACAGCGGCGATAATATCGATTATGTGCAGCGCCGCCGCCGGAACCTGTCTTGTGATCAAGATTTTCGAACACATGTACGTCAAGACTATTAGCGTTGGCTGTGCTATACTCGTAGAATATGTCTGTTTGAGGTAATCTTTACTTGTTATAACTGATTGTCAGGGAATAATGTGATGTTTGGCACAGGTTTTTGGGCTTCAATATGATATCTGCGTATCAAAGGGCAAAGTTTTCTGCCATCAAAATAATTGGCCAAAAGATTTCAGGCGGTGTTAACTCCAACCTAATGATGAATACCGTCAGCCAAACGATTCCAAACCATCAATTGTGCACTTCTTGTGTCTGCAAAAGAGATTCTATTGACAGTTCCGCTGCACAGCCCTCTACTGAAACAGTTTTGACAGAAAGTGGACAACCAATAGAACCGTCGATTAAATACAAAGATTAGACTGAATTCTCAAATATTTCCCAAACATACAGTAAGTGAGGAACAGTCTGAGACTCTGAGTGCTCTCTTTTTAGTACCAATTTATTGATTAATTTATATTTGAAATCATTCGATGCATTCATTACTTTATTTCATTTGATTTATTGATATTTTTATAGTTTAGTCATTATTTTTCTGAACTATAATTCCGTAAAAATGTTTTTATTAATTATTTTAAAATTCGTTTTCAATGATTTATTTAAAACAATTCCTATTCATTACTTTCATCTCATAAATCAATTAATCGTTGAATTATAGGCTAAACATTTCGAACAAATATTCAAAATGTGTTAAAATGTGTATAAAACCAACTTTTGATCCAATAATTGATTGAATTAATGCATAGCTCAAACTTTTCTCATTGGCTAATAATTAATATCCATGGGTTTTATGACCAAAAATCGGGACTAACATGAGCATACAATACCCGTCCTCTGATCTGACTATTTAAGAACTGGTCATTTATAGAAATGAGAGCCAAACAAATCAAACGAATTTTTAATTGTAATACAATAACTATTGGAAGCAATGAGGAAATGGTTGTGTAATATAATGCTTTCATTTGGACACAATTTGCATTCTATTTATTCATTATTAACGATATATTGCTGTATATCTAATGTATTTTCAAAGGTCTATAGAATTAGTCCTACCGTTAGGTTTGTTTTTGTGATATAATTTCCGGTTAACGAATCAAAACAATCAATGATACGAACATTTATTATAAAATTATTCCTTAATCTGTTTCAAACCTATCCATTGATTAGAAATATATCAAAGAATATATTATTTAGATTTTTATTGACTTAATATATATGTAAATCTCTAAAAACATTTATAATTAAAAAATTGTTATAAAACACATAATAACTGCATTTTTGAGTGAATTATCAGTTGCTGAGCAATTGGTCGCTATCTCTTGAGGTCATAAATAGATGTATACGCGTTGACATTTGGGGTCCAACTTTGCGCTCAGTATTTGTTCCGATTGGTTGACGTCGAGATACAACAATATCTGCCAAAAGTAAATCTGGATTTGAATGACGAGAATATCCGTCTAATAGAGATTTAGGAGTCGGATAATGAGAGACGATTGCATTGGCCACTTCCCAACTGACTTTCGGGAATTGCATTAACTGTCGTTTCCACAGCTTTTCATGTGTAGAGGCGTCAGTCGGGTCGACAGTACTTCTGTTGTCTGCCTCTGCAAACCAACCGATATTTTGATTTTTTCTCTCGTTTCGAGTCAAACATTCGGCGACAGAACGGGTGTATCGACAGACATATGTCGAAACTTCAGAATAATCGTTAGCTTTAATAACAGATACTTTTGACTCGGAGTCAAATGACATGAGTTTGACCTCCATATCAATTAGGGCCAAATCTACGTCTTCTCTGGTAACTGAAAGCATCGATTCTCTTCTGATTTGTCTTCTATTTTGCGTAGAATTTGTTTTATTTGAATCGATTTCATTAAGTCTTTGTCTGAATTGATTCTGTGCTTTAGTTTTCTGTCTTTTGAAGTATTGCTCGAATTTTAAGACTAAAAGAGTTATATTCTTTAGATTTGATTTTTGAATCACTTGTTTGGCGAAATCAAAGAGTGTTTCTCCGCTTTTCGTTACAAAAGAGTTGATTCTTTCAATGAATTCATTCATTTGGATGACAACAAGAATGTAATTTTGTTGCACTTCTGTGTCACCAATACTTGTTTGCGAAGAGGTTTGCGTCGATGGCTCTCCAGTAGTTTGAGAATCTTGTCCTTCAACTAAATGAAGACATTTTCTAATCCAGGTCACACTCATTGGTAGTAAAGGGCTGTCAGTTATGCGAGATTTGCACTCATTTTGAGTAAACAATGGATCCAAAAATTGTTTAATTAATTGATATAAGTTGTAATCGATTACTGCAAAGCAATACTTTTTCGAGTTTTTCATTCCTCGACTTTTAAGGACTTCTTTGTGAGCATTTTCTTTCATTTTTTGCTCTTCTTTTTGAGCCTTCTTTTCATTCTGTTCTCTAATTCTGTTCTCTTTTTCGATTGCTTTTTGTTCTTTTGTTTTCTTTTTATTCAAAATATTTATACTCTTTTTGAGTGAAGTATGAGTTGTTTTGCGAACAATCTTCTGGACGACAGGCGTTCTGTTAATAAAATTCGGTTTAATTGGTGTCCATTCAGTGCTTCTAATAGAACAGAATGAGAGCACAGAAATGTTTGCAGAATTAGATTTGTCTTCATTCGAGTTGATGGCAATCTGTTCACAACAATCGAGAGAGGGATCAGTTTCTTCTCTTCGGAGAGTTGGCGAACAGAATAAGACTTCTATTGAGTCATTTGAGACATTATTTGCTGCAATCGATTGTTTTTCTTCGTCAGAGTCTGAGTCAAGAGTTAAGGTATCGTTAGATTTGTCTGTTGTTATGATCGGCGGTACACTTATGTCGGGAAGTGATCCAAAACTTTGATTAATTCGGAAACAGTTGTTATTTGCTTCGTTTGGAGTGAATTTAGACTTAATTCGCTCAAAAAGAGGGATTTCAGTGATTGAGTCGTCGTTTGAATCTTCAAATAAACTCATTCTTAAACACAAATTAAAATAAAACTAAAATCAATAAAATTTAAAACTGTTTTGAAATCAGAACTAAAATCAATGTAAACATTAATCAAAATTACGTTACATTTATTTGAACCTCTTTTTAAAAATTGCGTTCAAAACACTTTAAACACTTCATTATTTTGAACTTAACTCCTATTTTATGATAACGTTGTTACAAAGGAATCTCTTTTTACTAAATGGTAAACAAAATAGTGTTTAAACTGTTATATAAATTCTGTGATTATATAAAACTAATTGCAATCAAAATAATTATCAATAATTGGATAAACAATTAATTTATTTGTGTTTTCCTAACATTCAAAGAGATTCAGTTTTGAACTCTATTTTGATTAATGTTTCAAAACGTCATTTGTTTGAAACAATTTATGGCTAAAAAAGTTTCAAAAGTTAAGCCGCGAATTGTCTGCAGATTTGGCGCTCAATCACTGCCTACTCTTTGACTCTAAAAGCGTTGTTTGGAGTCTTTGAATCTTTAGCCATACTTTTGTCTTCTTTTAATAAATGAAGTAAATCTCATACACTTCCAGTGATTAGACATGACTTCCATTGAAATGCCATTCCTCGAGAGCGAGAATTCGCGCGAAAATCTCAAAATAATGAATCGAATTATGAGCCGAAAATCAGCCGCAAATGAGAACGCATTGAAGGCTGCGATGAATTCGCGGCAAATAATGAACGGACAGATTGTTAGATCACTTAGTGGTCATCCTATAAAGAAGAGCCAATCCCTGACCCCAACCAACAGCTGTTCCCGATTCGTACTCAACGGAAACACAAATTTTTGTTCCCTTCGTATCGAAGACCCGAAAAAAGGTAAACTCAAGCGTTTTGAATGTTTTGGCCATAAATTGATTTATTGTTCGATCAGTTGAAGACACGAATGACAACGACGTGAAGTTAATGCTGTCCACAATCCCAGAGATTAGTCGTCATTTTATGGTGTGCGGGAAGTTAGGAGAGGGCACATTCTCTAAAGTGTTTAGAGCCAAACATTTGCATAATTCGAGTAAAGAATATGCCCTCAAATATCTGATCCCAACAATAAGGCCGTCGAGAATCGCCGCAGAAATTCGTTATTTAAGAGATTTGGGCGGAACTAAGAATATCATTGCAGTCAATACCTGTTTCTATTCGAGAGGACACACCGTTTTAGTTATGCCTATTTTCCCGCACCAGAAGTTCACTGATTATGTCAACCAATTAACTGTTGAAGAAGTGAAGCACTATATGAAAAATTTGTTGATAGCACTCGAAAGAGTCCATTCCTTTGGTGTCATTCACAGAGACATAAAACCCGCAAACTTTTTATACGACCGAAAGACCCGAAAATATGCTTTAGTTGACTTCGGATTGGCTCAAAACGAGAGGGAACTGTTGATCAGAACCCACACAAACAGTTCCTTTAGACGAATGCTATCAAACAAAGAGAAGTCGACCGATAAGTTCAAAGTTCCCGAAAAGGGGGAAGTTATCAGCAAATCAAACAAACGCTTAGCTCTAATCGATTGCACGACTTCTACCAATAATAACTCATTAATTAAAATCGACAACAAATGGCAAATAAGAAAAAGATCTCGAATTGAATCGAAAATTAATGAAAGACCCCGAATGGCTCCCAAAAGAGCCCGACTCGAAATCTCACCTCAAGTCGAGTCAAGTGTTTTTAACTCTCCCTTAACACCGACGGTATTCAAATCTCCGACTAATCGGCCGCCGGTCACCACTGAAAGTATGACAACTCCTGTTAAATGTAGTCTTTCTCTCATTCCGGAAACGCCTCCGAAATCAATTATGAAGAATCTGAATAAAGACCTGAATAATGTCGAGACAAACGATAATATGATTCCCAAAGAAGTGAACGAAACTCCGAAATCTCGCTATAAATCAGTTCACAAAAAGTCTAAAACAACAGCAAATAAAACGGCGACTGATGTGAAGTGTGAGTGCCTTAAAGCCAATCAGATATGCAATGTTTGCAAATCTAAACCCGAACTAATCGCTCCCAGAGCTGGAACACCAGGTTTTAGGGCACCTGAAGTGCTTCTCAAGTATTTATTGCAGACCACATCAATTGATATCTGGAGCGCAGGAGTCATATTTGCGTCACTTTTAAGTGGAAGGTATCCATTCTTTAGAAACACCGATGATATGACCTCATTGGCAGAAATCATAACAGTTTTGGGCTCAAAAAGAGTTCAAAACGCGGCCAAAGATTTGAATAAAACTCTAATCATTTCTACTAATTATTCGCCAATGAATTTGAAGGAAATCTGTGAGCAGTTGAAAGACGACTCCACATTTAAAGCGCCCGATTCTGCCTACGATTTGTTGGACAAACTCTTGGATCCAAACCCTAAGTATCGATGGAATGCATCAAAAGGTTTAACTCATCCCTTCTTTACTGAACATTAATTTTAAGACTTATTTCATTTCTTTTTCAATCAATTGTGAAATTTATTTAAAATTAAACGAATTTATATTTAATTTATTGAGATTTTAATGCTTTTAATAAGTTTGGCATAACTTTTATGTCAAATATTTTAAGTCCTTTTCAAAGCTTTGATTCAATAAAAATAAATTCATTGAAACGAATAAATTGACTTATTATTGAAAATTCAATTAAATATTCTGTAAGATAAGTTGCCGTCCGCTTCACTCCGGGCTTAAGCTATCGGTATTACTGCACGACGTCCTAACCGGTAATTTTTAGTTCATTATTAGTTCTTGCACCCCTGCATTACAATATCCACAGGAGCGGTAGGCGCTCCAGAATTCTGTCCCTTATATCAAAATTGCCTTAAATCGAGGTCCGATTGTATTTATAAATTATAAATAATTAAGGACTTATACTATTTATCATAAATTCAGACTTAGGCTGTGCTCTAATCTGTTTATTTAATAAGTTATCACTCATTTTATTTCAGTTATAATTTTATTTTATCCGAATTACAACTTTATAATCAAATGATTTAAAAATATATATAATTTGATTATAAAATTAATATTAGAATAGTTTTAAAAATTGGATTCGAACTTAAAATATGCGAATATCTGATAATTTCGATTCAAGTGTTGTCAGACATTCTTTGACTGAAATTTTTTAAATTAATTGAAATTAGAATTATTGCGATATTTTATCCACAAATTGAAGTAAAAATTTAACAAAAGAGCGTTCGATAAGAGAAGAAGCGGCCGAAGGACTTCTGGGGGTCGATAAGTGTGACGATTGGGACAAACGCTTGGACTGACGCGGACTCACATTCGATATAATTGTGCTCTAAATTTGAATTAAACAAATACGTGAATAAGTAAATGGGGGTAAAGAATAACTCACGAGTTCGGACTTAATCTCGCGAACTATTATCTGTTTGTCGACTTCGGAAACGGCCGAAGATATTTGTGCGACAATTGCCTGCGAGACCATAAAAGATAGACTCATTTCAAAAATGAAGATCAATAGCGATGTGTTCTGTGGACTCGGTTTTGAATTTTCAGATTCTGATGACTTTTCGCTCTGAATAGATATTTATTAGAATCAAAGGAAAGGGATATAAAATAAAATAATTACTCGATTAAGTGTTTTGATACACATATGAATGCAGTTAATAAGTGAACCAAAACTGAGACTCATATTAGGGTCGACATCAGGAGATGAAAAGCTCGGGTTTAGTATAATATTCCAATCATTGCCGAAACCCTGTCTTTCCATCAAAACTAAAATATTTGGTGAAATGTTTTGAAGATAAGCTATAGATAAGGCCTGAAATGTGAAGAGGGAGTCCAAAATTGATGGCTTTATTGAATAGATATTTGATTCCGGTTCCCATGAAATCGATTTGTGAAGAGTTTTACTCTCGAAGGCAATTGTGGGCGAAATTTTTTTAGGCGTCAATTCCATTGGAATTACAGCCTTCGAGGCCTCCGGACCTTCCATGACATAATTTAGATAACTGGGTCGAATGAGGAACGCTATCATCGCATTGCATGTCTTAAGAATCTCCTCTTGAAGTCGTTGAAAGGAAAACGGATGTGTCGTTCTCCAGATTTGGTGATAACGCGAAAGGGAATGGCATAAAGTGACGATAAGTACTGATTCAGTAATTTCTTCGTTTTTAGGACTCGTTCGCAGTTTTTTCAGAACGTCTGTCATATGATCCAAATGAATGGCAACAAAAGTGATGGCTGTGTCCACGAAATGATGTCTCAAATATTTAACCAAATTAATGATTAGTCGAATCGAAAGTTGGAAGACATGAAACCAATTAAAAGAACTATATTTGCTCTTCAGAACAGATACAAAACTGGAAGTATATGTATTTTGTAGGGAAATACACAAATTGTCGATAAAACCGGTGAGGAATAAAGTTTCTGAAGAGATATCGATTAAAGACAACTCTACTAAAAATGACATAATATGAACGGCCAGTTCGAGTCCCACTCGCTTTTCATTTAAATAATTTAGAAGATTAGTTACCGATTCGATTACGAAATTGGATCGAAACACTTGGATCCAAATCGAAACTCGAGAACTGTTTCGGACGACAAGAGTTTGCAATAAAGAGATTGAAGTAACCGATAGTCTGAACTCAACTTCCGAGCTATTTTTTGTACTTTTTATCTGTTTCTCAATTATTCGCAGACTTTGGTTCAATAGTTGACAGGAATAGGGCATCCAATCGCAACTATTCCACTCTTTTTTCGATGAATGTAAGTATTCAATGACTAATGTCTCGATTGAGTGCAAAACACTGAATGGTAGCATTTCTTTCAATTCTTCAGTACTTTTGAGCAATTCTTGGACTTTTATATTCCAATCTTCTTCAGAATCAATACAACTTTGTTTCCATTTAACTAAAATCATTAGAAGAGTATCGGATAAAGTTGTGATCACTTTATTGTTGATTTGGCTTCTCTTCAGTTGACTCAATAGACAGTCAATTATATCATTTGTTAATTTGATTTTCATATCATCGGTGATATTGAAGGGATCGAACTGTCATTCATTAAAATAAAATTTAGAATAAATAACTAAATGAATTACCAAAAAAGTAAAAGAAAGATATACTCTTATAATTGACACAATGAAGTCCTTCCATGCATTCAGAAGAAGTCGTGAATCTTCTGAAACACTATTTTCTGAGATAAAAATGTGGTGAATGTGTCTGGACAGTTTTATCAGTCGATCGCTTTCTTTCATTGCTTTGAATTTATTTTCCAAATCAGAATCAAATTTATCCCTAAATTTAAAAATAATGTGAATTAAAGCTCAAATAGAAAAAATAGAGGGGACAGACCTCTCTAGAGTTTTGATATAAAATATTTCTCGAGCCAGGATTCGGAGGATATACACACAAAGAATGTCGTCAAAAGGGGTTTCTTCGAAAAGTGGGAATGAAATAAGTGTCCAAACATTACTTGTTTTCTTGAGAGAGTCAATGGCCAAAAGATGGGGTCCGACCCAAAATATGTATAAGAACTTAAGTGAAGCCAAATGCAATTCAAACGGACAAAAGTATTTTGCGTCACGTTTTTCTTCGAGGATTTCTAAGAGAGTCTGCAAACAACCGGTTGTGCTCTCATTGTTCTGATTGTCGACATTCAAGAACATCTCCATTAACCCGGGCTGTCGTTCAGCACAGGCGGACAGAAAGTTTAATAATGCGATCTTAAGATTGAGGTCTTCAGTGACTTCATCAAGACGGATAAGAAAATGCTCGCGCATTGTCTCGGCTTCAGACCCGAGACAGGCCAACATTGACATTGGGAATCGTTTGGCCAATTCAGTGAGCAGCTCAACGGCCAAAGTGGCCAAATGGGTGTCATATCGTTGATATACATAATGTGAAACAATTAATAACATATTTGGTTTACTTTGAGATGAGAACAAAGCCGTCGCCACAACACCTGACGGCTCAGTAGAGTCTGACTGAGTATGTAATACAAGTAATCGATTCAATGTTGACAACGATTGGCGTACAATAATTATTTGGTCGTCATTTACAAGAGCATTATCATTACCGGAACTCAGGACCACAGTTCGAACATTTGTTTCTCCATTTTTAATTACTTTGAGGAGTGTTTCGGCGGCCTTTCCTGCCATTAAACTGTTGATTACTATCTGTTCTATTTTTGTCTGATTTGTAGTCTTTTCAGTTTTGGATAAAATGGCGTAAAAAATATCGAAACAAAGTCTTCCGATTTTAAAGAACTGGTTCTGTTCTTTGAAATTCCAGAAGAAATGCGACGGAAATATCTCCTGGATAATGAATATAAGGGAAGCCAACAAATCACTATTTTCTTTCAATTCTGATTTTTTAACGACTTTTTCAATGAGTGTAAGAAAAGAAATGCATAACTCATACGACCCGTTCAGACATTCTTCGGAAGCAATTATTCGTCCAAAAACCGAAGTGTTTGTATCATTTCCAGACATCATTTCGTTTAAATCAGCGGTAAGTCCTATCATATAAGGCATAAAATGCTTTCCTGTGATTCGGTTCCAAACAATTGTGGCGTCCAATAAGTCCAAACTTATTACAGAAGCAGATAAATCCAGAACTGAAGCCATGAAGAGTCGGAAGGGATGCTCAAGACTCGAAAAGAGCTCATAGGTCTCAAAACAGAGGGCAAAGATTCGATTGAAGGAAGAGATGTGTTGATAACAGTTATGTTTTAATAGGTTCGAGCAAATTTCAGTTATTTGACTCATTTCTATTAATGCAGTTTCAGGGACAGAATGTAATTGTCCTCTACTCACCAAATCGTACTGTTCTTTAAACCGATGATAAATCAATTTCCATCCGTCGATATTAATGTCTGTCCACTCTATCACTCGATTGTTACTAACGATTTGAAGCACACCTTTTGTGCCTTTTTTGATGAGAAGATCTGTGTCTCTGTATAGCATTTTATCTCTTATTAACACATAAGTCGACTCCTCTTCGGTCGGCATATAATTAGTGAGTGAACTGTCAAACGGTTCGGTATAAGATTTGAGGTTTGACACAATCGTTAACTTTTCAAATATTTGTTTACAGTCTTCTGTTTTCGAAAGTGACAAACAAAAGCTTAGCACTGGATTCACTTTGAAAGGAAAGCTGGTCAGTCCTATGCTCACTATTAAGCCCAGACCAGAATCCAATCCATTTTTGAAAAAGTCTTTTGCGATAAAATTATTTTGAAATAATTTGACGCACAGGTGGTTGAGAGCTGTCATCGAATTGCCTAACATTTCAATATTGAAGACATTGAATGTGACGAAAAGTAAATCACTGATTGCTCGGTGAACCAAATCTGAAACAACTGTTCCGTTCAATGCATTGGTTTGTGGCAAAAGTAGACACCTTTCGAGATAACTGAAGACATTCAGTTGAACGGCATTCGAACCCAACTGTGAAACTATAGAAGAGCTGCCGTTTAAATCAAAATCAGGCAATTCATAACTCCTCACTATTAGCCATGACATGAAAATCGGCGAATGTTCGACAATACCTGCGCTCAGATTAATGATAATTGTTTCTAATTCTTTGAGTTGTTTTGCATTTTCTTTTTTAATGAGTTGACATTCAATGTCTTGTTGTTGGCATTCATACAACCACTTCAAGTCCAAAATCTCGACAATTATCATTGACTGCATGAATCCAATAAATTTGAAGACTTCTTCACTGATGAAATCACAATCAGTTCTATTGAATTTCGTGAATTTCATACCAAACCCATTGCTTCGAAATAGATTTAAGAGTTCAATGACGGTATCAATTGATGTCTCAAATTCTTTCAAATATAAGAGCAATAATTGCAAGATTTCTGTCTGCTCTTTGAGATTGTTATGAATCCATTGTTTGGTGAGAGTATCGGTGAAGTAAGGACCATTAGTCAATCTGGACGGCACCTCACTGTTATTCAATTTGACCAATTGGCCAATTAGTTTGGGTAACAATTCATTGTTACCATTAATTCTTTCGAGGAATTTGTGAAAAATTTGTTGATAGACGTGATCTGAACACTGCTTCCAATGACTGAGGATTTGTTTCATACAAAACAAACTGAAGAGTCTTTCGTTATAATAGTATTCATTCAATTCATTCAATAGTTGTTTCACTCGAATATCATTTGTGAACAAAGTTTTGACCATTTCTGGAGTGCCTTTGAATTCATACATTAGATATGAGTGGAACAGATCTTCGCATTGATCTGAATTCAAATCAAGAAAAAGACTGGTTTTGGCCAACATTTCCACCGGAAAAGAATCAATAGTTTTGTTTTTCTTCAGTTCTGTCAACGAATCTTCGATCGGTTTATGACATTTGTAGTAAAGCAGACCATCTGTCAGTTGACTCGTATTCCTCTCCAATTCTGTGGCAATGAATTGGTGTGACTTTAGGTTAAGAGATCCCGAAAGCAAAGTAAACAAATTCTTCATCGATCTAAAGGTCAACATTTCAACATTTTTTAGTTTTCAGTTAAAACATTGAAAAGTTTTAAATTGAGGTTAAATACTGACCTTGGCAAGTCCATTTCTTGACTATTACAAGTCATCTTTGGTTCGCAAAACAATTAATTACTATTCTTAAGCAATAATTAAACGAAAACATTAATCAAAACAAAACAGCGGTATTTCAACTCTTGTGAATCACATGTCACTTAAATTTAAAAAAAATCGGTTGTTAAGGTGAGACAATGAATAGACTCCTCCTATTAATCTGTGACTTAGACAATGATTCGTTGCTGTAAAAGGCAGAGCAAAGACACTTTGCTTTTCGTATTAACTATTACAAAGAGGAGGACATCGCTCGCCGTTTCGCCCTAACGACAGGCCGTAGAATAAACGCATATTTTCTTTAGTTTATTCACAAATTATGTCAAAATATTGTGAAATTGTGGCCAAAAAAGCAATTCTTATCAATCGATAAACTGTTGATTTATGATAAGCATGCAATCATAGAATACATCTAGCTGTTAATTTGCAATTTACTAGATATGTAATTTCTCTGCTATTATCATAATCTCTTATGATAATTAGGAAAATTATTCTTTTGACAAAATGATTATGCAATAAAATTAATTTGGCCAATTCTAATCTAAATAAATTAACAATAACAACAATATTATGCAAGTCCATATCGCAATTTTAATCTTGATTGTTTCGCAATTCAAATGCAGAATTACATGTACATGCAAGTAATTGTGACAAATGGAAAGTTTTGAATATTTGAGACAATTTTTATAATTACTTTGCGATCAAAATATATATGAGTTTTAATTTTTAAATATAAGATTTAAATCCATTGAAATCTGAAAAATATGTGAAAAGTTTGATCTAAAGTGACATAAAATCTATAAACGCTTTTAAAATAAAAATAGTTATTAAACGAAAAGACGATAAGAGTTCATACTTTCGATTCGTTAAATATAATGAGTTTTTTGTGAGTCTTTTAGGAAATAAGGAAAAATCGATAGAATATTGCGTTGAGAAGAAACTTCTTGAGGTATACTATGATATCATAAACTTTGATCGAGAGATGTCATGTCTTGTGTGACATAACACTCGAGGATTGGAGTTTGTTGTGCACACAATTCGCTACATTTGCCATAAGATTAGTTCGGAAGCAGTACTTAGAGCTCAACACTACGCAAATCAATTGCAGGACAGGCTCTCAATTGAATGTAACGTCTATTGGATTCTGTGTTCAGAATATAGTTTTCAAGTGAGACAAACACTTCTCTTTACAATTAAAATGATTTCTTTTAATTAGCATTTATTGCAATTCTCCAAAATTTCAGTGAAACTCAACTTATTATGAAAAATAACAATTTGTTACAAGAATTGGAGGAATTTGTGATTTTCTTGTTTACAGGAATTCATTCCTTTCTTCAAATGAATAATTAAACAAACAGTTTGTTGAAAACCATAATTAAATTCAAAAGAAATTTCTGCAAAAATTATGAAATTGTTTTTAAATAGTAAAAGACGTGAAAAAACCATTAGTTGAAAGAAGAATTACGTGTTTTCTTTCACTTCTTGATATTCATATCAATCACATTTCTATTGACTTTTGAAGTTTGATCGACAATTCTTCCAAATTCATAGGAATGGGTAAAAAGAACAGTAAACTCAACTCAGAAGTGGTGCAAAAGCTGACAAAAGACACATATTGTAAGTGAATCACGTATTCTCATAATACTAATACTTATGACTGTGTGCTGTATTCCTTACTTAACTAAATTAAACTCAAAACATATATTAAATAGAATTCAACTCTTCTTAAGTACTTTTTGTTTATGTCCTCGAGTTTTCAATTCCACTATTAATACCTTATTATAAGTTTTGAAGTCTTTATTAGGTTCGCAATAATCGGATATATTCTTCAAAATGTTGAATACTTTGAGAAGTTGTGACAAAAGTATCTCTTCGTATAATTTCTGTTCTGTTTTGATAACGATTTTCTTGCAAATGCTTCCAAAGAAAAGTTGACAAAATATTTTCATACATTTGTTGAAATATACATAAAAAGGATCTGTCGCTATAATTATGAACTCGACACAAATAAACCGAAAGAATTAAATTAGAGTATCCATTTGTGAACACAATATTCAAAATAAACGAAAAGTCTTTTATTATTTATTTTAGAGCCGAGTCTTCAATAAACAGGATTTATGTTTGATATTAAATATAAGCGAAGAACTCTTATATTTGTAGTGCCCTTAAAATTACAGTCACTTCTTATTCTTGTGTAAAAATGAGATGTAATTTAATAACTGTAACGATGTTTAGTCAAATTTATTCAGTCAATGGATGCAATAATAATCTGGTCAACATATGATAGAATATGATAGGGCCTTTTTGTTAAGAAAACTTTTGATGTGTTATTAACAATATATTTAATATATTAATGCAATAAATCATAATTATTTTGGGTTATAATTACTGAAAATTTCATTAAACGCCATAATATTCACTCAATTTTCAGTTTCATTAATTCAAAACTTTTTGAGCACAAAAAACACTATTAAAAGACTTCTCACTCAGAAATTATTTGAATGTTTTTAAATGGTTTGAGCTATTATTGCGATAAACCCCTACTATTATCACTTGATTTACAATATTGTCCACCAAATCAATAAAAATATAAATATAAAAGAAGCAAATAATCAGGGGTGCGAAAGGGGGGTGTATAGCCCAAATACCCCCTAGTTTTTGGTCTCGACGAGACCCCCCCCCCTAGATTTGAGGCAAATCGGACC
>JAQGCS010000669.1:0-19517 GCA_034702105.1 Fuscozetes fuscipes
TTGAAACCCCCCTGCCCAAGACCCCCCCCCCTAGAGTCAAAAGGCTTGGGCATCCCTGCATAATAAGACGAAAGATGTGTTTAGACAACAATTGATTTTATTTCCATATAATTAACAATAAATAAAAACGACTTTTATTTAACGTAAGATAATATAAATATCAAAATTCGATTTCTAAACAAACAATTCATTTGACATTAAATTGTTAGACATTATAACAACTGATGACATGAGTGACGATTAAGTAAAAAAAGTTTGCAATGAATACAATAATAGTCGAGTATTAGCCCAAAGGCTTTCACATCGAATTAGTTTTAGTAAAACAATACAATTATTAATAAAATAGTTTTCCCGAATGCAAAACAAATGCAAATAATAAATAAATTTAACAAATTTTATGAATTATGAAAACAATAATAAAATGGTTTCTATTCTCAACAGTAATAAAATGTTTGAAAAATAACCAAAAATTCTGATCTGTTTTGAACTCATATATTATTACGAATGAAATTATTTTCTTTTATAAAAATAATTTTCTCAACAAATATCTTATTATTTGGTTTTAAAGTTATTATTCAAACGAATTATAATTGACTTAATGTGCGGTCCGATAAATAGAGAATTGTCTGCACAAGTACAATTAGAGTACAATCATGTACATCCATTGTAATAAATCAAATATTGCATTGTTTTGTTCATATTATAGATTTAAATTTCAGATAAATATTCATATTTTGATCTCAACTCAATTATTACGTTAACAACAGATTTACGAATATTATTGACTTAAGAATATTGAGAATCACATGAATTGAATAGAAAATCAAAAATAGTTTCTCATAGAAAAAGAGTAAAAATTATTGAGTTATACGACTAAACGTCAATAAAATGATTAAAAACTTCAAACAGTCCCAGGTATATTTGTAATTCCTTATGACAGAACCGCTTTATATAATTTATATTAAAATTAAAATAAGTAGTTTTCACAACAAACTCATACAAATGGGAAAAATGCCATTGTTAATATATGTAATACTATCCACTACTTATGATCCAGGATCTATCTCTTCACTGATTCGTAATACGAAACACGTTTGAAATCTCAATATTTATACCGAAATCTAACAAATCTTCAAATATTTCGACGTAAGAAATGATTTGAGTGGTGTTCACACAATGAGTGGTCAGTGACAGTGAGTCCGTTATCAATGATTTTTGTCTAATTATTTTCATTTATTATTATATTTATTATGTCTTTTACTTATTGTTTGTTTTCTTTAAATGATTTGTATTTAAAAAACCCATAAGAAGTGGACTCACTATTACTGGTCGTCGGATTGGATATGGAGGTTAGCGGTGAGACTGACGGCACTGACACCTGAGATGTTAGCGGATAAGAAATGGTTCGCTTGGCTTTGGCTGAACGCCGGTGTCGAACACCTCCAAAACCACCCCTCGGAAGAATCATTCGAGCATTTCCTTGAGCGGGTCGGTTACAGCCATGTGCTATCAACTCATTTAGATGAGAGGCATAGCCTTCACTTAATATCTGTATCAATAGATTATCAATTGTTGGGAATCTCATTAAGATATGACTTACATTTGCCAAAGAGTGTTGTTTTTTGGACACTTTGCCCACAATATAGATTTGATTTACTTTTAAGCCAAGAGACTGATAAACAGTTATGTCTTTACTCGAGCCATAGGCGGCCTGGAATACTAGTTCAGTCTTCAATAAAACAATCAGATAATTAACTCAATTAATATATATATATATATATTTATTACTTCGTTCTGAAGTTGTCTGAGATGTTCGGCTTTATGTCTGAGTGGATCTGTTGAGAGTCTGTCTGCGAACGAAACCAATCCGTGCGGAAAATTGTGTTGAGAGAGCCATGAAATTACTCTTTGCTATCAATTTTTCAAACCGTTAGACAAAAGCAAATATAAGATAAGAGGACATCAGTGCAAACCTGTTGCATATCTGGACGGCCTGTTATATATATAATAAGATAACCCAATTCCTGCCAATAACGAACCACATCGACGGCCCCGGCTCTCACTTTTGGGTCTCTTCCCGTAACAGACATACTGGCAGTAAAGGATCCATCAATACTAAAGACAACTGCTTCAGTCTTAGGCGGAACAACAGCCAAATAAAAGTCAATAGATGTGTGGTCACCCCTTCAACACAAATATACAGCTCTATAAAGAATTGCCTTCAATTAATTAGATTTGATAATACCTGACAACAATTTTAACCGGATATAAACCGCAGGTTAGAGTCTTGTCTTCATGTATAGTATAACTGACTCGACCCGACTTATCTGTGAATTCGGTGCTTAAAAATGTCCATTCTCCGGACCGAATATTCTTCATTATATGAATATCAACCTTTTCTCCTGTGAGTGCCACCACATCGAGAGGACCGTACATAAAACGGGCTGAAATAACTTGCACTGAGCCTTCTTTAACAATAACGTCATTTGCTCTGTGATTAGCGGTTATGTTCTAAAACACAGATATTGTCGTCAAAAAAAGAAGTGCGAAAAGTTCAATATGAAAGAGTGAGTGATGACGTACTCGGCTCACCTTTAGCTTCACTGATGTTCTCTTTTTGAGCCACTTTTCTCTGGGCTGACATGGAGTGAAAGTATGGGACTCTTTCTCCGAGTCTAAGATGGAAGTACCCATATATTCGGCGCGTGATATCTTTTTATCGATAAACAATTTAAATTAAGTAAAGTGTTATAAACAAATCAATTACTTGTCTTAATATGAATGAAATGACATCATTGGACTCCCAATAGCTGGCGTGGAATAGATGGGGTAATGCGTGCGCCGGGAAGTTATTTAGTCCTTCAGGACAGTAAAGCGCGTAATCCAATCGCTTAGAGCCCCACCATTTCTGGGATACTATTAAATCATTAGATATTAAACAAAGCGGAGGAAAGCCGGGGTCTGCTCTCTTTGACTCAAAGCAATTATTTATTTATTCATAAAATAATAATTAATTGAAACAAGGTGTTAAAAGTTTTGTGAAAATCCTATTAATGTGAAAACTCACACAAAGTTATGTTGGGCAGAGTGAGTGAGTCCAATGCGAGCGACAAATTGCTGGCAATACTGGCTTCACTGGGACGTCGTCCCATTGTTGAGTACGTATGACTTAATTGTGGCGTTGTTTCAGAACTGAATAAATGTGAATACGTCTGAAGATATTCCACTTTTTCGGAAAATAATTTTAATTTCAAAATCAAATCTTTCAAAATATATACGCAAATGAATGGGCAGTCCGTCTCCAAGGGGGTATTTTTGATATCGAGCGACATTGACAGGTGGAATGTGTGAGAATCGAGCACTTAGTAGAGGTTCTAATCTTAGTACCGATGGATCAGTCGGATGAAAGAGATTATAGATATGAGTACACAATGGTTTGGGAAAAGGACCTGCAATCAATCTGACATTAAAAACAAAAATGTTTTGGTCCAACACTTACATGTCTTTTCATCGATGGTAAGCATTTTCCTGAATGTGAGCACAAGTCCGAGTGGAGATCCAAACATAAAAAAGTCAGAGACTTCGAAATCGAAACGATGACAACAACTTTGATCACTAGAACAGGAACTTCTTCTCCGTGGGAGAGGAGCGGTTAGAAGTCGATGACATGCACTCTCATCAGAATAGTCTCCTGGATGTGAATGTGATTTAACATATGGTCTGCCAGAAGCCGAAGTGCCAGTGGCTGCCTTTGCCGGCAGAGTCTTTGATTTCTCATCAGTTTTGGAAGCAGTTGCTTCTTCTGCATCTTCATTACCGCTGCCATCACTGATTGATATCAATGGGTTTTGACGCGGAGTTAACACAGGCTTTGTATTCGAGGGTTCGGGTGTTTTTTGTGTGTCGGAGAGATCTGGAATACTGGCTTCGCTGCCGAACTGACTGCTACACGAATGGCTCGATCGACACAAAGCATCGAATCCAATGATTGAACCGATACTGTCTCCGATTAGACATATCTGACCACAAAATCCCAGTCCGTCTTCACTTTTCAAAAATTCACTATAAGTATGATTTGTTGAGGAAATCACTTTTGAAACGCTTTCGTGATATTCGTGCGAAGAAACGGCAAACAGAGGAAGGGCTCCAATAGGAACGGCATCGAATGTGTGAAAAACTCCATCGATAGCAGAGGGAGAAGCTTGGAAACTGTATGGGCTTAGACTAGATAAAACTACAAGAGCATCAGAACATATAGTTGGGCATGGCACTAATCGGAACGCAATTCTTCCGTTCATTCGGGGGTAGTGCTGACGGACGACGCTTTCGAGTGAACTGCGAAATGTTGTTATATCCGAGTTTTTGCTTGAATTGAGATCAGTGCCGGAGTCGAGTAGACTTCCCCCGTGAAGAATCATAATCAGAGTATCTGTTGGACAGGGAGTCTGATGTGTGGGCGAACTCGGCAGTGATGTCGTGTCGACACTATTTCTGCTCAAAAACGTTGTCTTCGGATGTTTTGAATGTTCTGTTTGTATGCGTTTGATATATGTCTCCGAAAATATGTTATCGGCTTTCAATCAAAATAATTGTCAAATCATTGCAATCAAATATAAAACATGTCTTACAGTCATCTGCGGCGTCAATACTCTGCTGAGTCTGCGGCAAATCTGAAGATACAAACTCAAGAGAACTCCATTTTGTTAGGGGACTGATGTTAAGTATTTCTAATTTTTTTGAAAAGCAGTTGAATTGCAATCAAATTACAAACCATTGGTTTTGAATAATACCTTCGGCGTCATAGAACTCTTCGTCAGAACTTGACTCTGGCTCTTTTACAAGACTCTCCATTTTCCAATTGGCTAATTGTAAGTCAAACTCGCCTGAAATATAAATTCACTATAAGCAGGGGTGACCAAGCAAATCGGCTCTACAGAGGAGGGGGCCTAGAGGGTGATTTTTTCAAAAATTTACCTGTAGTGAGAGGGGATACACCTATAATGTTAAACTTTTCAAAAATTCTAGGGGGAGATAAAAGCAATTTTTCGACTCTAGAAGGAGGATAACCGATCGACCCCCTCTGGGCACCCCTGACTATAAATATTTTGAAAACCAACTAATCAATTATTATAAAATGAGCTTGGTGATTGCAATTTGATATTTTAATTCTTTACTAAAACCAGGTATGGCCAAGCTAGGCGGCTCTAGAAGGGAGCTAGGGGTGGTTTTTCACAAAATTTTCCAAATAGCACTAAGGGGACCAAGGTAAAAAATTGAGGGTGTATACCTCTAATCAGGGATGCCCAAGGGGGTTGCTCGCTGACCCCCCTAGAGTCGAAAAATTAGGCAAGGCCCCCTAGAATTTTTCAAAAATTTCACATTAGAAGTATACACCCCCTCGCCGCCGAGCGAAGCGAGGCAGCTTGTATCTGCATTTTTGTTTGGCGGCAAATTTTAAAAAACCCCATCCTAGACCCCACTAGAGTCGAAAAGCTTGGGTATCCCTGTCTGTAATGTCAAAATTTTCAAAATTCTAGGTGGGGGTAAACCAAAAATTTTCGACTCTTGGGGGGGGTAAGAGTTCTACCCCTCTCCTTGGCCATCTTTGACTAAAACTGATTTTATAACAAAAACTCCTCAATGTCCATTCACAAACTGTTTAAGATTTGTTATCTTATTGAATTCATAAACTGCAGGCACTCTATTATCTTCAAAAATAGTGTTTCTTTTGAAAAGACATTTCATTTGTTTGCAAAGAATTGGGGTTCAAATGGCTTAACACATATAAAATAAAAAATGCATTTGAATGAGATTTACTTTAATCATATTGGACCAAATCGATCACTGCAGGGCAAACATACTCGTTATAATTGTTCTAGTTGACTAACTACTAATTATCGGTTTCAGAAAATGTTCAAGTTCAAAATGAATGATATCATTAGATTCTACAGAATCAACAAGATAATTTTTAGCCACGCATGATCATGTTATGGCCAGAAGCAGATTATAGATGGATCTTACAATTTGAATGCTTCTAGTCACAACGATAAAAATAACAAACAAATTGCGTCTATTGTGCAGAAACTGTTGATATAATTAGTTTTGAACTGATTGAGAATTTTCTGGAACTTCATACGATATTACTTTGATCCAAAGCTTGTTTTATTTATGTTTACTAATGTTCAAACTGAGCAGTAATGTGACGCACTCACAATACTTTCCAAATTATTCATCAAACTTAAGGATGGTACATTTCATACATATAAAAAAGCATTTTTGGGAAAAAAAACATCCATGTAATATTTTAGCCTTGTATAATACAAGTTGTATTAGGTGATAAAATAAGTCTTATGTCAACGCAAAATAATCATTAAAAACTATTAAATTACACTAGATTCAATTATGACCAAGTTGTGTTTATATTTAGCTTAAATCTAGGTAAAATGGTCAAATTACCGAAAATGACACACACACACACACACACACACACACACACACACACACACACACACACACACACAACAATTTTAAAACTCTGAATATTTTAAACTCTTGCTAACTATTGCTTTGTACATGTATAGGTGCTTGACAATTTCTCATTCCTGATAAACATTTTTTTGCACGAAATCCATAAAATGCAACATGATACATGGGACAAAGGTTTGAAATTTTTCGATTAAAAAGTGTGAATTGAAAATTGGAGTAGTAGAATTTATTATTTTCCAACATAAAAACCTAAATATATTCTAAACCTCAATATATAAACTTATTGATCAGGCTAGTCCAAACCTCTTGAGTACTCGCGCTCTAAAATTGGCGTTCAAACTGATGAAAGGTCAGTCATTTTAAGATTAAGACAGGCAATTATTTAAGTAGGCATGGTAATTTGTTAGTGCTATCAAAGTAGTTATCGGAACAGTAATTTAATTTTGGTGTTTCTATACATTATCTCAAAGATATGGATAAAGACTTATACTTGGAATCACTTATTGGAAACGCCTATAGTTTTGGTAAATACAGGAAAAGATATAAGTTTGAAAGTAAACAGTGAGACATACCGGCAGAGGTTAGTCCTGACTTGGAATTACTTCTGGACCACAATTTTCTTCTCTGGTCGCCATAATCCTGTTCTCTCGAAGCTGACTGTTTAGAAGTAAGCGATGTGTGCGATGAAGAGGTCTTCGCTTTGGGCACTTCCATAGCGATTATGTCCTCACAGTTGTCATTATCCTTATCGATGACATTCAAATCAATGTCTTGTCCGGAAATACTGGTACTAATGTTTTGTTGGCTCATGTCTTCATTTATTGACAGTTCATTATTGCCGGACATTCTGTTTTTCAGATACTCCTGGGTTTCTTTTTCTAATTTCCTTATGTCAGCCATTGTTAGGTCAACCCATTCGTCCTGCCAAGTCCAAGCTTGTTTATGTGCTCTCACCATGGTCTTCCTGAGCGCTAATTTAGTCAATAATTTATATTTATTTGGATTGAATGAAAGAAAGGGTTAGTTTAGAACCTGAGTCGTGAATGAATTTTTCGATTTTGGTTTGCATTCCCCAGTATTTGAACTCAACTCTACACAACTTGTAGGCGCACATTATCTTTTGATCGGCGCTTTTTTTGCCAATTTTCACAGCATTCCAATACTCTTCGACCCAATTGTCATTGAGAGGACCGCGTCCGGTCTTCTCAGAGACATACAACTTGGGGTCCTCTTCCTTTTTATAGTCGGATGAGTAGAGCTGGTCCTTCACAATGTCGATCACATCTAGAATTGCAATCATTTTACTGAACTCATAAAAGCCATTAGAAATCAAATTACCGACGACTCGGGATCTGAGCTCAGAATTATTGAGTTCGAAGACATTGTCTCGACCGCCGCTGTCATCAAAATACTTGGTTTCTATTTCTATGAAAAACTTTTCGACGAAAGGACAGGTATATCTGGTTTTTGTGTATGGGTAGGCATTCCATGCTTCTTCTTCTACTATTAACGCAGATTTGGGTAACAAAGCTTTGAGCCAACCTTCAGTTCAAATCATATTTACAATCATTTGAATGAATTTCTAATTTGAAAGATGTGATTACCTGGTAAATGATATCCAACGTGATATACTTTGTGAGTGTATTGCCCGGATCCCCCTGGCCCATCATCATAGGGCTCATTAACAAGTATTTCTACTCCACTACCTGTGCCTTGGGTTTCCTCTTTACTCTTTTTCTAGTTTATAAAACATAACAAATATTTGAAGTTTTAGTAAAACTAAAGTGTCGTAGAGCTCATAGAGTTATCGCTTACGGCAATCATATAAAGTTGAGCCACTTTGTACTCTTCGACAGACAGTGGAAGTGGTATTCGATATTCTTTAATCAACATTTTGTATGATTCCAATGTTGTGAATATCCTTCAGATTATCCACTCTTCGAAATGTCGAAAACTGAGAGTTCATTAAAATAAATAAAAGCTATTTATTAAACACAAAACAGGTTTCGAAGTATTTTCTGTCAATTTTTGTTTATTTTAAATCTAAACAAATTGATTAAAACTAATAGTTTGAAGACTTTGAAGACGTCTTCATCTTATCAAATGTTGAACTGTAAGACTGGAGTGGAGTGCTATGCAATGCTATGCTCTCTACTGAATCAATAGTATTGATTCCATACGATTGATACGATTTTATGTTTGTAGTGCATAGCAATGAGTATATGAGTGACTGTTTTCTTATAGATTCAGTGTTTGCCACAAAACACAGAATAAAGTATAGGAATTAGAAAATACGGGTCTCTTATCAACAAAGAGAATGTTTTCGTTTTATCTCAAACTAGGCCAATTAAGCAAAATCGCATCCATCAGTACCCATGGCTTTTAGATTCTAAAGAACAAAGCTATAGCTCTCCTATTATTGCATTTCATATTTATTGAACCCCACTTAACACAATACAGTTATACTTTTGGTGAAAGTACATTCAATTAAAAATACGACTTTTCCAAGAAAAGTCTTATTTTTAATAATGATGTAAAATTGATAACACATTTGGATCACAAATAGTTTGAGACAAGAAAACACTCAATTCTTAATGAATTCATAATATCACTCATAATATAATAGCCAAACGAAGACAAACACATTTTATAGGCAATTAGTAAAATAGACCTAGACATTAAATATTAAAGTAAATGGACAAAACGTGATTAAGCAATTCTTTTTCAATGAAATCTCTTTACATTTAAAGCATGGATTTAAACACGAAATAAGAATCATTAAAATGGAATCTTTTGTTAGAATAACATTATTTCGATTCAATTGTTGACATTAAAACGAAATATAAGTAGGGTTAACTTTAAACAAATATTTCCACAACTACTAGTACAATCACTCCAATTTGTTATTATAACACTTTTTGTTTATCAAAATGAAAACACGGGAACGGATTAGAGGATTGTTTATAAGTGGAATCCAGAAAACAGTCATTCTTTGGATTTTGGAGCTAAACAGCAATATTCTCGACTCTTATCTTGCAAATTAAATTAATGATGCATTTAAATGGCAAATAATACAATAAATGTGTGCAAGATAAGATTAGTTTGTTCCAGTCAATATTGTGTAGGCTAACAATTTATAGGTTGGGCATAAAACTTTCAAATCAATAAACATTCACAACATTTACGGCTACTTATAATGTCTTTAAAATCATTAAAAAATTATACACTAGTTAGAAGGCGCCAGTATGGCTAGTACATTAATAAGGTTGCTTTACATATTTTTAACTATTGGTGATTCTTAGCTTCCATTTGAACTTATGATTCAAGAAATGTATAATCAATGCAAAGAATGATTGATTGGAACAAAAATACAAATTATTAATTGTATGCATCAAATGCACAAATTATAAGCCATTACTCGTTATATCGATTTTCTTTTGAGATAATTCCAAATCAATTAAAAGAACATTGAATTGGACCAAGATGTATTTCCCATTTCTTTCAGTTTCAAGATCTTTAGTGAAGACAATCATTGAAAAGAAGGCTTATTGTAATCAAATTTAATTAAATGAATATATTGTAACAATTGATTTGACATAAGAACTGATTAAATGATTATCAAAACTCATTGAAAAGCATTGACTCAAATCTTATTTGATTGGGAAAAGACAAAAATTGATGGTTTCATAGCTAAAATGATGCCCATGGTGATATTTTGGTCAACAATTAATTCTAAATGACATAAAACAATAAATTACCTGAAGTGCAGTTGAGATCACATAATATTAGCCAAAAGATTGTGTTATTGACATTTGAGAAGCAATTCAGTGATAATCAGTAGACATGGCTTTTGTGGTCATAATTGTCGTATCGATTATATTATCGCCAATTAAATCATATTTTTGTCAAAACTATTTCCTAATTCACAACACTTTAGCAAATATTATGTGAGACCCACACAAACACACTAGTACATTTCTAAATGTCAAAGGTCTTTCCAATATTCATCCACCATGTTCATCATAGAAAACTATTGATAAATGCTCTTATTAACAACAAATTTGATTTAAAAGTTAATTTTAGGTAAAATAAACTGAACTTGCTTGTTCTCATATGAAAGAGTTAAAGTAAAGTTGAGGGACAGGTGTTGGGGCTGTTATGTTAGTGGAATATGTTTAGTGTAGGGTTAGTGTAGACACTGTAGGGCTCTATTGATGGTAAACAAGTGGCAAATGGCTGACAATTCACTACTTTATAAACATTTCATTGATTTTTGAATTGGATTTTCAAATAAGACTCAAATTAAACCGTTTTTTGTTTTGAAATTTAGTTTCATTTTTAAACCAATTTTGATGTTTTGGTCACAAATTGTTTTGAATGGACTCAAACGGTGAAGAGATGTCGACAATCGACGCCCCGAATATCGCCAAAAGTATTATTCAATTTGATAACGATTTTGGACACAAAAGTTCGGCCATTATTTGTGGTAAACGGGAATCAATGAGTGATGACTGCGACTCAGCTCATGATTGTGATGACTATAATCAGAGTATTGCCATAAAAAAAGCCAAATTAGGAAAAGCGTGTGTTTCCACACAATTGTCTCCAAACAACTCAACCCTCAGTTGCAGACAATATTCTCCACAAAACGAAGCCATCGATTACTTGAATGTAGTGAACAAAACTGACCCTTCGCTCATTGGAATCGACTTAACCAATAATAGTATTAATTATAATAATAATGTTGAGATTAAAGAGACTGACCACTGGTCTGATCCAAACGGGTTGGAGGAGTGGCTAAAGACATTCTACAACTGGTCGCACAACGAGAGGATTACTGCTTTGGACTGTTTAGTCTCTTCAGATATCTGTGAAGTCCAACAGATCCGTCATTTACTAACTTTGATTGAACCTCAGCTCCAAAGGGATTTCATATCCCTTTTGCCAAAAGAGTTATCTCTTTATGTATTGAGTTATTTGGATCCAAAGGATCTGTTGAAAGCCGCACAAACCTGTCGTTATTGGAGAATATTATGTGAGGACAACCTTTTGTGGAGAGAAAAGTGTCGAGAAGAAGGACTCCTCGAAGACAATGAAACAATTGTTGACTTATTTAAGCGCCGTTTAGAAAGACGTTCGCCATTATTGTTGTGCGCGACTTCACCCCCGCCTTCAAACAGCTGTTCGCCAAAGTTGTCTCCGTCTTCACCCGTGTCTTCAATTACGACATTTGTCAGATCTGAGTATAAAATTGCGTATTTGAGACAAAAGACTATAGAATACAACTGGAGATATGGTGTTTTGACTCATGAGAACGAAAGCGCCACCACTTCCACCGCCACCAGAAGGGGTCGGATGCTTAAGGAAATTCTTCACTTGAAAGGACACGACGATCACGTGATTACTTGTCTTCAATTTAATGCGTCCTCTAATTTAATTGTTAGTGGAAGTGATGACAACACTCTAAAAGTCTGGTCGAGTGAATCGGGACGTTGTTTGCGGACACTTACTGGTCATACTGGCGGAGTCTGGTCTTCACAACTATCACCTCATAATATTATTATTAGTGGTTCGACGGACAGAACTCTTAAGGTTTGGAGTGCCTTTGATGGCACATGTCTGCACACTCTCTATGGCCACACGTCAACAGTCAGATGTATGGCACTGCATGAAAACCAAGTCGTGTCGGGTTCGAGAGATGCAACGCTTCGTGTGTGGGACATCCAGACAGGAGAGTGTTGTCATGTTCTGGTCGGACACGTGGCGGCTGTACGTTGTGTTCAGTTCAACGGAAAACTGTGTGTTTCGGGCGCTTATGACTACTTAGTCAAAGTATGGGACGTTATGTCTGAGACATGTCTTCACACTCTCGAAGGACACACGAATAGAGTCTATTCTTTACAATTCGATGGCCAACATATTGTTAGTGGATCTCTGGACACATCTATTAGGGTGTGGTCGGCAACTTCGGGAACATTAAAGCACACACTTATAGGCCATCAGTCACTCACGAGTGGAATGCAATTGAGAGCAAATATATTGGTTTCAGGAAACGCCGATTCCACGGTCAAGGTTTGGGATATTAACACTGGTCAGTGCCTGCAGACACTGCACGGCCCTAACAAACACCAGAGCGCAGTCACCTGTCTTCAGTTCAACTCGCGATTCGTGATCACATCGAGTGATGATGGAACCGTCAAACTTTGGGACCTCAGGACTGGAGAATTCATCCGAAACTTAGTATCTCTGAGTAGTGGCGGAAGTGGTGGAGTTGTTTGGCGTATAAGAGCTTCAAATACAAAACTGGTCTGTGCTGTCGGCTCCAGGAATGGAACCGAAGAAACTAAACTTCTTGTGTTGGACTTCGATTCAATCGATTCCAAATACAACAGATTTGAAGAAAACGAATGTTTATTCGATTCCGACAATGATTTCGATAACAAAAATATTTTACTTTAACACTATTTTAGTCAATATCCAATTGTTTACTCATTTTATTACAAAATTTAATTTTCTTAATTCAATTCTACTTTTATGTCATATCTAATCGAATAAACCAATTGTCGACATCTCTTTATTATATAATTTGCATTCATTTTATTCCTCAAATGATTTGCCATTTATTTTATGATAGGCCTCAACATATAATTGAATTCAATGCAACCGGTGGTCATATGGTGTTCAACAATAGTGCAAGTTTGCAGGTATCAATTTAATGAATGTGATAAAACGATTAAATGAAAGATTCGTTTGTATTATAAAACGTTTATTTAATGAGAATTAGAAATATCAGTGAATATGTGTTAACTCATGAATTGATTTTGTGGTTAACTACTGTACACATGATTTTAGTTTTTAGTTAAAACCAATTATAAAATTTTCAAATTCCCAGTTATTTAGATATTAAAGTAAACAATATATGTCTTTAAATGTCTTTAATTTAATTCAATTGATTTAAAACTTAAATATTGAACGCAAACCAAATCGAGAATAAAAATAAAATTTATTAATGAATCGTTTGTTAGCAATAGTGAAGGGATGGTATAAATGGCTTTAATTCTATACTTCTATTCATTACTACATAAAAAAGAGAACAGAATTAATAATTATTGAAATAAAGAGATTTATTTACATATAATTAAAAATCGCTTTCAATCGCTTCAAAATGTATTCAAAAGTATCGCATTTTTGTCTTTTCTGTGAATTTGTTTTATAACATCGATTGAAGGCTTAGACAAACAAAGACTCAGAAAGAGTGGCAAACATTTGAACACATTTTAAAAGAGATCAAAGACTGGACTAAAGATCTCACCTTAAAAAACATTAAATCTCTTGACTTTTTCGGACACATTGAGCGACTTTGCGCTTAAAGTTTACAAAGTTTTCTCTCCATTCCTTCTGTTGGACAAAAGAGACAATTAGCTCAGTTTAGTGACAATCAGTACTAACGGCTGCGTCCACATTTGCGGGCGACTCATCGTTGGGATCGGCTAACATTGAAATCACTGAAATAAGAATTGTTTCGACGGTATGTACGGGAAGCCAACGTTCCGACGCCTTCTCATAACCATATTTGTCATCTCCCGGTTCGTGAAGTATTGATATACAGACGTCTCCGTTCTTATCAACTGATTCAAAGACAAAATCAAAAATAAATGGCTGTAAACAATAGAGAGAGCGGTCGTACTGTTCGGGTGCCATATTTCAGTAACGAATTTCATTTTGGGCGGACGTAACGGATAGTCTTTAGGAAAGTTGAGGTGCGCTTTAAAAAACCCGCCCTCACTTCGGGACAGACACAACAAATTAGATAAACCAGACATTAGTCACCAAATTCTTACTATAGTGTGTCGGGCGGACCAATGATCAGCACTTCCCACACATATATGTCGTCGTCATCGACCAGACCCGCCGAGAAACCCTCCACTGGATTTTTCTTGAGGTCTATTCATATAAATGTGAAGAAGTCATCAAATTTATAAATAATTGCAATTAAATGAAGGAAATGCCATCATTTGTAGCAAAGGATTGGATGCGTAGTTATGACCGCACAAAGAGATTAATGGATATATTGGTGACAAACCATTGAGTTGTTTCCTAAGAAGAAGAGTCGACTGGTCAGTCATGCCGTTAATCACATCAATTGGTAGTGAGTAGTGATCTGCAGACGATCGTGAAGTCAGCAAAATATATGCCAAAAGCTTTCAATTGGTGTTCACTTCAAAGCACTCAATGCTTTTCAATGCCTTTCAGTGAATTCAATGCTATAATAGTATAATACGAGTATAGACTCTACTGTTGAACCCATAATACAACAGTTCATTGAAATCAAACACTACTAACGAACCCTACAGTCAGGACCAGTACTCACGGCTTTGTCTCTTTGTAGGCCTTCACTCGCTCTTCCTTTGGCTGCCTCAAGATGTCCTTACACACATGTCTTTACACACTTGCCATACACCACTTATCTGCATATGAATCCGGAATTTGAAAAAGGGCACATTGAGATGCGCTTGGATTGAATCAAATGGTCAAAAACAGATAAATACAAATACAAACACTACACAAACAATGACCAAAAATAAGCGCCAAAATAAGTGCAATAATTGTCAAATAGTTTAATTGTGCTTGATGAATGAGTGCCTAAGTATTTGATACCTTTTAAGATATATGACTTACACAGCCATGTGCCCTTTTTCAAATCCCGGATTCATATAATAATAGCTATTGGGTTATTTCATAATTTTCCATAATTCACCTAATTTAATAACAAGATTCTGCAAAAATTATATTAGCTAGCTCGTTATGTTTAGAACTATAGCGTTTTAACTAGAACTTTTTCATTTAGTTTATTCACTGTCTATAATTTAATTGAATGTATTGTTAGTATATTTGAGTAGCATCTTGGGTAGAATACATCACATGTGATAATGATCCAGTGTAAGTCTCGTTGACCTTAGAATTTTGGTCAATGCAAAGAATAAAACGGGTTTTGAAGTGAGTCGGGTTATAAGGAGATGTGAAGGGGTTGTGAAGGGCTTGTGATGAGGTTGTGATGGGATTCACCTCTAAGTCAATGACGACTACAGCGATGTCATCGATAAAAACAAACTGAGAATTGTATGAAACGATTAATTTTTTTATCAAAACAATAAAATTGTGACAAAAAATATTTATATGATATTCAAGTCTTTGTATAAAACGCGAACTCAAATGACTTAAATTGAGTGAAAACATATAAAAATGATTATTAACTTCACTAATAAATTATATGATTTTATTTCATCGCAAATAAAACTCGTCTTTCATTTAATGCCATCAAAAGTGAACTTAATTTCTATAAATTATTAATAGAAGAGTCAATGAATTAGCCCTCAATTTGTCGATTGCGTGATAGGAGTGGTCCTCACGTCGACTACACTAACAGTTTGTCCGACAATTATCTTAAGATGTTATCCTCTCAGAAGCGAAACACATGTTTGGGTCTCTTAACAACTCCACGACTGGATTCTCGACTCCTATTACGGGCTTTGATTGCCTTTAATATCGTTTTAGCCGTTTATAACATAATTACTCTGCAGTCCAATACAAGAACCGGTAAATCGAGTCCATGTGTTATTGTCATCAACACATCCAAAGACTCGCCCAATACTCACAAATCAGTTGCGAAAGTAATGAAAACATAATTTGATTTATTTTTCTAATCAATTGACTCAATATTAGAGCGAATCGGAAGCAAAAGTCGTTGACTTTCAGCTCAAATCAAATGACAGTCCATTGACTGTTAAAAGGGATAAACAAATTTTTGAGCCAAAAACAAATCAATTAAGTGATGGCATTCAAGAAGTTGTTTCGCAACCTATTTGGTGGTCAACCGAAAGGCGCGCTTCTTATACAGTACTAAGGAATTATATAATGAGTGAAGAACGACCTGATCCATTGAAAAGTGTCACTTTGACGACTCAGGGCACTTTTGCATTCCTATATCACATCGAAAATCTGTGCGTCCGATGGGACGGACACATTTCAGTGGGTGTATACGCTCCGGGACACGATTTTGCCTTGGTCGTTAATTTGATATATTATTTGCGAAAATGTAAAGACAATTGCGTGAAATGGAGGACATCTTGGCATTTCGTTTACAACACAGCTTTCGGTCCCAAATCGAACGAATCATTCCCTTATAGTTATGTGGAAGACATGGATTGTTCTCAAAGTTTTGATGACATAATCGCAAAGTTCAACACTACATTCAGAGCTGACCATTCGCTACCGTATCCGATAAATGTTGTCCGAAATGTTGCCCGACTTAACGCTCAGACTAAATATATCTTTGCCTCCGATATTGAGTTATACCCGAGCGTTGGTGTTGTCTCCGCTTTCCTTCAATTACTCGAACGCGAAAAGTCTGGATTAATTGCAATCACTTCGAAGAGCAATCGTCTCGTTTATGTCATTCCAATCTTCGAAGTGAAAGCAGGTGTCGAACCGCCTAAGGATAAGTCAGAGCTCAGAACTCTTATAAAATCGGGTGAGTCTTAACTCAATTCTGGAATTTAAGTTTATTTCGATGTATTGATTATTGTTTGCAGGAAAAGCAATATTCTTTCATAAGTGGGTTTGTGACGCGTGTCAGAACTTCCCCGATAGGAATCAGGTAATCAAATGAACTTCAATTGATTGCATCAAATAGTGTGATAATGTTTCAGTGGATTGACGTCAAACCTGTAAATAATTCTTTGGGTATATTCCGAGTGACGCGTCGACTTCGCTCCCGCAACACTTGGGAACCACTTTATATCGGAACAAATGATGAGCCCCTTTACGATGAGAGACTCACATGGGATGGAAAACGCGACAAAATGTCTCAGGTATTTGATTGACTCTTTAATTGCATTAATATTTGAATTTGTGTATCGATTGACAGATGTATGAAATGTGTTTAATGGGATATGATTTGGCCATTTTGGACAACGCCTTCTTAGTTCACGCGCCCGGCATTAAACACATCGACCCCAAGGAGGAGAAGAAAAGACTGCCTTTTATTAAACGGAATAATATGGTCTACAATACTATACTCTCCAAACTTAGGAAAAAATACGGAACAAAAAACAATTGTTAGGATTAGGAAACACTTCTTTTATAATAATATTTATTTTTCTAAATATTTTATACTTATTAAGCATTTGTATGGAATCATAATTGTGTTAAACTTTATTTATTTCAATACCTGTTTTTGTTTTCAATTGTTATCTCAATTATTGTCGAATATTAAATGTTTTTGTTTCTAATTGTCTTTAAGTTATTGAGAAAATCACATAATTATAATGTAATTCAAATGACATTTTCTACTCAAAGTCTATCATATGATTCAAGAACTACATTGTATTCCGCGATAACTTCATATAAAAATGCCCCTTCCACAATTGTTACAAAAGCACCCTGGGGTTTGAGATCCTCGACATATGTCTAATTACAATAATTGATCAAAATAACCCATGACATTCTATTTGTCTACACATACTCTGACAAATTTGTTGAACCATTCCATTCACCGCCAGATTTGCTATTCAATACTTTCCAAATTTATCTAGACCAAGCCGTGCTGCGGCAAGATGTTCCCTAAGTTATGTCGGGATCCAGGTCTGACTTAAAGTTCTGACATTTTATTTTAAACAAATACTTTAACTCAAATAAATACACCATTCTTAATTACATTGTTAGTAAATGTAGTGAAAGAACATAACTCACTGTAACATACATTATCCGCTTAAATATCCTTGCTTTTCTTTGTCTTACCTATAGTTACGAACGCATTTACTCGATAGAGGGCAGCATTAGTTCTATCAGCTCATGAATCTCCATTGAAAGAAATATAACCCTACATCTTAACCAGGGGTGGTTAAAGGGGGATTTCCTGAAATACCTCTTGAGTTTTAGATTTTGAAAAAAATCCTTTAGACTCATGAAAACATTTTGCTTAATGGTCAAGGTGAAACATTGTCAAAGGATCGACGCCATTTTGTCAAACAATTTTCGACAATTTAGTCGATTAAACTGGACTTAAATTAGGAAAGTTTTCGATGTCAGGGATACAGAAGAGGCATTTTTTGGACCAAAATTTTCAAACCTCAAGAAGATCAGGGATAGAATGAAATTTCGGTCGGAAATACCTGAAACGCCAGAAAACCTGCCATTGTCCTAAATTAGCACAAACAGTTAGTCAATATCAGGGATGTGCAAGGGGGTAGACCTCTTACCCCCTAGAGTCGAAAATTTTAAGTTTACTCCCCCCTCCCTAGAATTTTGAAAATTTTAACATTGCAAGTATGCCCCCCTCGCCGCCGAGCGAAGTGAACGGCAAATTTTCGACCTTACCTCTCTTAGTGTTTTCTGGTTCCCCCTTAGAGATTTTGCCGAGCGAAGCGAGGCGGCAAATATTTTGGAGCTTTTAAGGAATTTTAGGACTTTTTTTCGGAGCGGAGTTTTTGGCTTACCACCCCTAAGAAAAATTTTGAAAACCCACCCCCCTAGACCCCCTAGAGCCGCCGAGCTTACATAACCCTGGTCAATATCGAGGAAAAACTGTATTATCAATTGTTTCATAACTAGAACCAGGGATGCCCAAGCTCGACGGCTCTAGCAAATTGCATTATAAGGAATTTGAGACCTGGTCATCACCATAGACCCTAATTTTGAGATAACCTGTTTATAATCCCTTTGGTTACAACCACTCCCTCGTTATAATGCTTGAACATCCCATCCACCATAATAAATATCAGTACATTTTTGACCTGGTTATAAAAATCAATCATCAAAAGCAGGGATGGCCAAGGTGGTTGCTCGCTGACTTCCCTATAGTCGAAAAGTTAGGCAAACCCTTCTCCCCATAGAATTTTTCAAAAATTTACATGTATAACCCCCCCCCCCCCCCAATTTTTCACCATTTACGAAGTCAGAATGTAGTATATAGTTTTGTCGTTCTCCCCCCGCCCAAACCCCTCCCCGCTTTCAAAAAATTTGAAAATTGT
>JAQGCS010000670.1:0-19508 GCA_034702105.1 Fuscozetes fuscipes
AATCAATATAAAATGGAAATTATTGTTGGGGCACTTTATTGATGGTCCAGGTGATCTCAATGGTGTATTAAAGTGACATTTGTCTGTCAGCTAAAGAGTATTCAAATCACGTGGTTTTGTTTGGCCATCAATAAAATGTGCCACCAATACAGGTCCTCGTGAGGGCACACCACAAATATCTAAGTAATAACCGGAATCTGTTATATCGCGTATAAACACTATTTGTTATAATAATTGAATATTAATTAAACAGAGTCTTAATTATTAATTAAAACTATTTTCAAACGATTTGATATATAATTAGTCAGTGATGAGCACCGATTGAGAGGCCGTTTGAATTTCGATTCCATTCTGTTTTGTTTGTCTGTATCGCGGATTTTCTAAAGGCTTTTTTGGTGGACTGTCTACAGGTTTGGGGGCTATTCTGTTCTGGTCATCTCTTTTCTTCTGAACAAAGAAGACGAGCATAATTCCGAAGACTAGAACTCCCATAAGACAGGCCACAAATACTCCAATCACATAATCAGCGCTGATTCCGGCCACAGTTCGCAGCACTGCAAAAGTAGACAGATGTCCAGACCAACAGCCGGCCTTATCGTAAACAATGCCAAGTGGCCACACATCATCCACTCTCCACGTCTGATAGTTTTCGTCGTAGTAATGGCAGAGTGTAATCATATCAGATCCACCCTCACTCGCGTTACCGGTAATCGTTACATGAAATTTGGCGGCTTTTCGGTGCCCCCGCACCACCTGCTCCTTACCAGTGTAAGGGGCGTGAACCGACAAATCAATTATAGGAGAAAGTCTATGAGACTCTTTTTTATTGGGATAGGGGCTCTCATTGGGGTAAATGGTAACGGAGAAGACTACACTCCTACAGGGCAACCGCTGATCACAAGCCCAGGAATGACTATAATTACTCTTAATTTCTTCACCAAATTCTATAATGGCTTTGACTGTAGTGTTGGCCTTCATTTTGGCCATAATGTTGTGATCGTGGACTTTATGTGTGTGTATTATTTCAGTGATTGCGTTATCGATTTGGTGTCCGCCGATCACTGAATGACTCGTAAATCTAAGACTTGAACCCAAAGGAATTTGAGAGACGGCAACACTTTTCAATTCTTTAAAAGTACTTCTAATCGCTTCCAATAAATTCTCGTCGAGAGTAAGGTTTTGTCGCCTCTCATATTCTGTTCTAACAAATGATTTCATGAGATTTGAGTAAAGATTCCTAATTGTGTCCACTTTTGGCAAAGTATTCAAAGCCACCGCTTTTTGTGTGTATTTCTGTATTAATGCCAATAATTTTCGTTTTTTCAAAGTATCATAAGTTGTGAGCAAAGCATTGCTTAGAGTATTGTAAACCACCGCTAAGTGTCCTTCAGTGAGAATCTGATTCGTCAGCTCTAATGCGTGTCGCGAGTATTCAATCGAGTCATCGATCACTCTGTTCGTTAAATTCTGTTCTGTGAGTGGCATCTGCTTAATGAGAACAGTTCCTAAAGTAGAGAGGGCTGCGATCGAGTCACCCGATTTTTGGTGTCGTTTGGCGATTGTCAACAGATCACTGACGGCTTCACTTTCATCGTCTGCTTTTTCTATCGTTACGGACGCCGAATAATAGTATTGACAGTTCCCGAAGCGGTCACATACTTGTGCTGCGAATCTTGTGATTCTGTTCGTATCGATTATAGGCGTTCCCACAAACTTAATAACACTTGAGAATTGTGGCACTGATAATGGCATTGGATTAGTCAACATTTCATCTGCTAAAAAAAGCTGATATGTCAAGGGCGCTGCATTTGGGGGTGTGTTGCACTTCTCCACATTTGCAAAACTCTATGATTCGAAATGATTGGAAATTTAATAGAAAATAAAAGCAAGCTCATTTAACTCACTAAATTTAATTCTGTGAAATGCTCGACTGTTAATTCACACATGGATACGCTCTGGATTGCCGTCAAAGAAGTGTGGGCATCACTGCACAGGTTATCTGCATTGCATGCAATCAATTTGAAGACATAAACACCAAACGCATAGATTTGCGCTAAAATTAAAGTAAATCATAATTTTATGAAAACTTAGATAAAAGCGAAGCAATACATTCGGCCAAATAAAGTTCTGTATGGGTTTCATCTCCATTCTCCTCTTGATTCCAATTCAATTGGAAGAGTCCATTGGGAGCCTCCCATCGAATATCTTTGATAAGCTTATTGGGTCTAATAATTCCTTTAATAGTGATTGGAGTGCGCTCTGGAACCAAATGAGTAGAGAGACGAGGATCAAATGGAACTGGGTGCTTTCCTTTGATAAAAAGTGGGCCCACAAACACTTGAGGTGCCGGCCCTTCAATCACTCGAACTGCAATGTATTCGGTTTCAGAGAAGACTTTTCTGTCGTTTTTGTCGAAAACCTGAAGTCCGAACCAATACTTGCGATTCGGCTGCAAAGAAGACGAATGCAATTCAAGCTCTGATTGCTTTTGAAGACGTCTATCGATAAGCAACGTATCCTTTCTATTAATTTGATTGGAAGCACCGAAATTATGATAACATGGTTGAGCTGTTTGACTGTCGTGACAACTCCACTGATATACCAGACCTCGCAATGATTTAGAGCTTTTAGACTTCAGTTTAAATGAACCACTTTCTGAACCGATTGTTATTTTAGTGGATTTGTTGGCTATACTCGCTTTGAGAGGAGCTTTTGATGAGACAAATGTGAATCGGGCGCCACTCGTCTCGTTATACCGATGGCCTAAAAAGGCATTCAAATAAATGTCAACCACTCTTTCGTTTGGAACAGAATTTGGTTTCACTTCGAAAGAAAGTGAATGCCTTTTATATGAGTCATTCAATGGAAACAGTATTCGGGGATCATTTACTTTCCAGAACAAAATGATTTTCTATTTGCGAAAAAGAACAATGAACAAAATTGAGCCAGGTTAACCATTACTTACTTGAACGGGGAAAACACAATCAGGAACTGAAACATCTGCTAATAAAATAATATCCTGGTCAGAATACAAGGGAGTTGACTGCAATAGTCGTGTATGATAAATTGATACAAGTGGTGAATGGTAATTAAGTCTGACTAATGTGTGGCCCACTTCAAGAGTCTGCTCTCTCACTGGAATAAGGGCTCTAAATATAAATTTATATGGGGTGTGGTATTCGAAGAATTCTGCGTCGAGTATCAGATTAGTTGACTTGCCATGGGTCTCCACATGTTCTTTCAGTTCACTGCTAACAACTCCCTCTATATCCCACTCGAAGTGTACATCAGCCGTTCCTCTCGGCGAAGAAAAATGACCTATCAATGCAAAAATGCCACAATCGGGAACTTCACTAGGTCCAGTTATAGCGATAAGTGGTTCATAACTCCACCAACTGGGCTCTGCTGACAGTTTACTCGCAAGAGCATCCACTTGGACGTCGTTGAGTAGTGCTATCCTTTGATTACTAGCTTTGAGGACATGTTTTTTAAATTTGATGTGAACTGAATTTTCAGAAATGGGTTTTTCGACGGAAATAATTAATTGTGTTTTTGTGGCCCAAAAGCAACTCTTAAGTCCATAAAAACTCAAGTAATCGATCGTTTCATTTGTGAGGAAATGTTCACAAATTCGAACAGAATTTTTCAAAGATTGTGACCTCCAATGAGTTGGTATGTGAAGAGCAGTTTCAAACATTATGATTACCGCCAAACCGTCCTCAGAGACATAACAATTCTGAGGAGAGATTTGAGGGGAGGGCGCTGTTAGGTTCAGTGAAAACGGTTCGTGCAATAGGTTTATGCCATCAAATGTTCGACTTATTAATAAAATTTGAGATTCAGAGCGAAGTGACGATGGATTGAGAGAACATGAATTCAATTGGTTGGACTCATCTGTCAATTGGCTTATATTGTTCTTCGTGTAAATCACTCGACATTTGAAAGGAATGTCAAACAAAGAATTTGAAAAATCACTAAAACGCAAACTAATTGTCTGATTTGAATCTGTTGTTGAAATGTTCTTTGGATAGATTTCACTGCCGGAGAACGACTTTTTAACTGTCAAATATTATAATGAATTGAACTTGATTACTTATTAAAAGCAAGTTATCTTACCTTCATTTGAATCAAATACAACAAGCTTGATCAAATCTTTACGGAAGGCATTAATTGAATTCTTGATTAATCCTAAATTGATTGAATATCTTCCCTCTGAAATCCAATTTAAGACATTAAACAAATTGAATAAAATTTTATAACTCATTAGAGATTTGACTGAAATATCATTGAATTCTCTCTGAAATAGATTTCCATTTATTTGATTATAAAAAAGAATACAAAAGAATGGTTTATAACGACTTTATTGTCAAACGTATTGAAAAGTTTTTATTTTGATTACTCGCATGTTTTAACAAGAGGTCATTTCCTGAAAAGGGGTCACCCAATAAGGTCGCTATTTTCGTCAATTTAACTGAATTTAAGCAAAATTTAAGTTAAATTAATTCAATTATATCTGAATTGAGAACAATTTTGCCACTTTTTGCACTATTTCGCATCACTTTTAGAGCGTCATATTATCCCACACATGCATCCCCTGGGGTGGCGTACCTTGGCGACTCTTGGTTTTAGCTGAAGACTTCTTCATTATAATCGTGTTTTTGAGTAACATTTCAAAAAATGTTTCGTTTAGTCAAAGATTTGCAGAGAATGACAAAAATGATTTGAGTCACGCAATAGATCCGAACAAATCCTAAATTATTTTCACATACGTTTCGAATATAAGTTTATTATTACATAAAAAGCTTTTCGACTGCAAGCGATCAGAATATGGAGTTTCCTCTTTTCCTCACATTTCTTGTTCTGGTCGCGAATAAAATCAATGCAAGCGATTCATTTGAACTAGGACAAAAGTACATTTCTGCTCAATTATTCCATTAAATGAAATTCATTTTTGCCACTAATATATGATTGTATATATGATTTGAATATTTGATTAAATACTAAAACTATTTCTGAATCTGACCCTCAAATCGAATAAATGGGTGAATAATAAAATCAATAAATATATAAAAGAATCTATTTTTTTAACAATTTTTTCAGTTAATACTCAAGAATTTGCGTTTTTACGACTTTTTATGAATTATAGAATAAATGAATAATAAATATATTATTAAAATTAATAATTGTCTGACCTTTCTTTATATCGACCTCACACTCGAGTGCGGTTTTATTTTTATGAAAGAATGTTACGGGAAATGAGAGGACATCTCCGGTGACTTCATTTTCGAGCAAACAATTGAGGTTTCGAACTACGGGATGGAAATATCCCAAAAGTAACAGCTATTGAAATTAGAAGAAAATTGGTCAATTCAAAATTTTATTAATTTTAATGGATACTTTAGATGCAAAATTGATGGGAATGGCCCGAGGTAACACTGATTTAACCGCATAACAGTTGTTGGGGTCATTGCAGCCACAAATTGAAACATCTCTGAACAGAATAATAATTTAAAGATTGATTAATGGATCGAAATATTAAATGTTTGACTCACTTATCACACGAACAGATGTGCTTTTCGTTACGACAATTGCCGCACTCATCCATCACCTGAGCGTTTTTATCAAGGCATTGGCCACATATGAGAGAAACTCTGTCCACTCCCGGCAATTGACAGTTTCCGTTGCAGTCAATGAATGCTGACTTATCAGTACTTTGAAGTCTGCAGATTCCACACTCGTCTCTGTCATATGCCTGTTGTTGTGGCCGTGAAAGTTCTGGAGGGATACACAGTCCCCGACAGTCTCTGTTAATTGAACCATTCACCTCCTTATTCTCGATTTGGTCTAAAAATATGGCACAATCAGGAAATGACGTAAATATTTGCCATTAATTTGTATATTGATTGTCGATAATTATTGATTCAATTAAATGATTGTTTGCAAGTGTATTACCTGCAGTCATGCAAATACCAGTGCACTCGTCTACGAACGCATTTCCGCCGCAAATTCCCTGACAATCGATTACTGCATCACCGAAACAGTCTTTTCCAATAATTGAGTCAAAATAGATATTATGAATCTTTTGTGAAAATTGTTTAAGGTAAATATTCAATTACTTCCTTCGCAATCCTTTGCATAGTCAGGATCCAGACCCGTGTCTTCTCCAACACAATATCCGCACTCATTGATAGTTGCATTTAAGTGACCGATTACTTCACATCCTTTGGAGAACAATATGAGAACAGTCTCTGGTTTTAATTTTATTCAATATTCAGTATGTACAAGCTCAATTTGCAACAAAGCATACCCTCAAGAGTTGGAATTTCAAACTTGAGTCGAGAGCGACCATTGATTGCAACGATTGTCAAATACATAAGAAAACATATCACAGATAAATGTTTTGTAAAAATCAATTTCAGTGGCATTTCATTTCATTTCCATCAGAAAAGTTCTCAAACTTTTCATGTGTTCCCCATTTTTGCTGATTTCGATCTAATACTTGAAAAACAAAACAAAAAACAGATTCAGTCAATTAGTTTAGTATACAATCGATCAAAACAATTAACATTATTTCATAAATACTATTTTCAACTATCAATGAATATTTTAAATGTTTTGTAAAACAATTTTAAAGTTACTTTTGTCGGCAAAGGAAACGATTATCTGTGATATTCAAGATTGTGTGCCCTTGCACTTATATGACACCAATGGTTACTCGACTGTAAGAATAACTCTCTTTTTCTGATTAATCAAATTGCAGTGAATTTTTGAATAGAAAATGGAATTAAAAAGTTGTTGCGTTTATTTGATATAATTTGTGTTTGAGATTATGCTGGATATATTAACAGGGGTACCGAGAGAGAGATATAGCTCAAATACCCCCTAGTTTTTGAGCTCCTAGATTTGAGGTAAATCCCCTGCCCCAGAGCGAAGCGAGGCGGCAAATATTTGGGAAAATTTGTCTACCGCTACCCCCCCCCCTCGAAATTTTGGAAACTCAAAAAAAAGTGCAAAGGGGGAAATTTTGAGCTTTTGCCGAGCGAACCAAAGTGGCACATATTTTACCTTGGTCCCCCTTTTGAGTTTTTGGGAATTTTTTTTTGAAAAAAAAGTGCAGAGCCTCTGTGTTTTTTCCCGGCGAGTCAGGAAAATACACCCCCTATACCCATTGACTTAATGGTCCGAGGAACATCCCTGAGATCGACCAGTCTCGGCACCCCTGATATATTATATGCTTTTATATCGTTTTAAAGATTGTAAGCCGTGAGTGACCACCAAAAACATTTCAGACATATTTTGATTGAGTGAATAGTGAATCGATAATCCATTAAATCTTCAATTAAGTCAATAAATGATACTTTTTTTGGGGAACTTTTATTGAAGATGCGATTAATTAATATAAAACGATTACTCTCTTATTTATGACCATAAGATTCGCCAGCTATTAATCCAATGGCTTTTACTCGTGATAATTGACCCAGCTAATGAATTTTCTATCGAATTCTTGTATAAAAACACAATCCATATAATTAAGTTCAGAATAATTATTATTGAAAAGTTATTTTCAATAGAACTCAAATTGTTATTAATTTATTGCTGCAGACCCAAAATAGCTTCTAGGTTATTTTGATAGCTATTAGTGTACATTCAATATGAGAAGCTAATATAACAGTAGTGATTCTATCGTAAATGAGATCATTTTGTGATTTTCAATGTAATTGCATTTAATTTATTAATGAAGCCATTGTTTAATAGAAGGAAGAAATTATGCATGTTTAAAACACTTATTTATACTTATTTTGAAGTTTCAATTCTTATATTACTTATAATTATTAATATACTTAATATAATTCTTATTATCTAATCAAACATTTAGATTTCAAGTAAAGGACTAAAGAAAACAATTAATTTTCACTAATTATTCAAAACAAATGATTTCCTTAACAATGAGAGGACGAAATAGTGCAGGATTATTCATTATTTTTATTTTTTTAGCTATTATTTATTTAATGAATTTTCTAATTAATATACACACAATTTAATATAACTATTTAATATAATGTATACAATACCTCAAGAAATTATCATTTAGTGATTATCCCCCAAGAGTGGAAAAATTGCCTTTATCCCCCTAGAATTTCTCAAAAATTTAACATTACAGGTATACTCCCTTGCTGCCGCAGAGCGAAGCGGCAAATTTTTACTTTACTTCCTTTTCCCTTGTGTTTTTTTTGGTGGTAAATTAAAAAAAATCATCCCCTAGATCCACCTCTAGAAATTTTTTGAAAAATCAACCCTAGACCTCTTCCCTAGAGCTGTCGACCTTGGCTAGTTAGCCTAGAGTTGGCCCAAAAGAAACTTTCTAGAAATTAAAAATTTCTTCAAGGAAATTTTCAAATAATTTTAAAAATATTGAAAAAATAATTTGTTTAAATATTACAAAACCATGAGGGAACTGAAAAGATTTATGTAACCAGCTGATAGCCCCTTAAAACCTTTTCCACTTAATTTGCGTCACAGTTTATTGAAAATGTTTACATAACAACCAAACTTAACAACTAATATACCCCGTCGATGTGTTTAAACTCCACTAATCTAATATAATAGAGATAAAACATTATCTTGAAAATCCAATGAACTTCCTATTGTTTAAAAATTAATTACGTAAAATAATTCGATACGTAATTTATAGCTAAATTAGGGCAAGGTATTGTTTTGAAAAATGACCAAAAATGAATCTAAAGGGTCTATTCTACGCTATATAGTTGGCTCTATAGAGCATAATTTTGTCTCATATTTGGTTTTAAAACAGAATATTCTGATAACTTTCGATAAAGTTGATCGAATAACTCAAAAACTATCAATTTTGAGTGAGATTTGAGAAAAATTTGGAGCTCAAAGTTTTTAAAATGGGAGTGGTAAAAAAGTAGGCGTGGTCAACTTTCATGATGCTAAAAAGTTTTATTTTATTATTCTGAACTATATAAGGGACCCTTTGCTACTATCGTACCGTTTTAATTATTATTTATTGAAAGCTATGAAAGCAATGAAAGCATTGAAAACCGTTGGATGACGTCACTCATGGAATACTCCCTTTTGGACAGATTGTAAAGTCATTGGTGAAATATAATTAAATTACAAATTTTGTAATCATTGTGATTTAAAAATGTAAAAGATATTACAAAATTTAGAATATATTTGAAAGATTGTAAATTATTGTAAATCAATTAATCATCATTTGAATGAAAGGTATGTATAATTATATTTTTAAAAATATCTTCATTGAGTTAGGTAAAAACCTGAATGTAAATACTAATTCAGACGATCTAATAATGCCATCCATTAATGCCTTCCACGGGTTCACAGAGCATAAATAGTCAAGAGATCAATGGCCATAAGTAGTCAAAAACATCCGAAAATTTTAATATGGGCCTCCCATTGGCTAAAATTTTAATGTGGGTCTTCCATAAAATTTTTCGCTAATATTAATAGTTTCTAGAAATATTTCCCCGAAAATAAATAATTTATATTTTGGACAACCCTAGCTTTAGTGCTTATAATAGGTATTCCATTTTTCTTTATAACTCCTTATATAACCAAGAATAAATAGGTATAACAGGAAATTTAATATGATGTTCTATTTGTACTAAATAGAAATAAACTTTGTAAAATAACAAAATCCATATTTAAATAACATAAAATAATATTTTCAATATTTCAGAATAAGTTGAAAATTTAGCCAGATAAATTGATTTAAATGTCAGGTTCGCTTTCTTTGTAAAAATTCAGTATGCAATTTGTGAAAAAATTTTATTCCAAAGTTTAAAACTAATTAAAGTAATAAGGATATTTTATACAAGGTCATTGAATTATATTTATAATTTTCAGAATATTTAAAGTGAATTTATTTAATGTTAAATGCGAACAACATTATAGTAAAGCATTAATTTTTGACAACTAATAAATCGATTGAAAAACAATTGTTTCATTAGTATTCATTCAATACATTCCATAATCGCTACCTATTTATCGGTATATAAAACACTTTTTAAGAACTTATATCGATTTGTATGCATTAACTCATAATAGATATAAAAAATTCCACTTTTGTTAAAATATTTGCCCCAATCCTCTTAAATAGAGACCAAACTTAAAGTTTAGACTTAAACTTTAGTCTAAATTTGATCGAATTCTACTCAAGCAACTCCAACAATAATTGATTTATTATTAAGGTTGCTAATTATTAGAACTAATCTTCGATAAAAACTATTTGGATTGTACAAGAGTCTGAACGACTAACATTATGACCTTGATTGTCCTTTAATAACATTAAAATGCACTTTGGCTTTTCCAAGTTTTCATTGATAAATAAAAGAGTGGGTTAAAACAATTTATACAAGTTTGTTCATTGCTAATTTATTTGATTTTAGACGAAATGTGCTCTAATTTGAGAATTATATAAAATATTTTATTTGTTTAATATTTTATACAATTATTTATCGATTACTTAGAATTTGATCAAAGGATTTGAAATAACGAGATTCACAACAAATATCGCATTTATTAGATTAGTTTGAGTTGAGTTAAGTGAAGCCTTGCACTCATTCGGGGCTCAAATGAGAATAGAAATAAAGGTAAACATAAAAATGAATTATTATAATGATTGCAATGTGTGCGCAATTTAACGGCTCAGACCATTAAAGATTTAATCTGCGCTCAGAATAAGTCTAATTGAAACCAATATTAATTACTTTGATATTCAGACTCGCGGCTAATAATTAATTACTCCGAGCAGACAATAATTGTCTCAAAATTGTAAACAAAGTTTTTGATAAGTTTCCTTCATTTATACATTTGTATTATAATTAAACAATTCTCAAATATCACACAAAATATTCTTACAACTTTTACAAATAACTAGTATTCACCCAAAATTGTTTTGTCGTTACAAATTAGGAGCACAGATAGGTATCCAAAACCCATTGGTACCCGAGCAGATCTATTCCCATATGGGTTTGGGCGGGTTTTGGGGGTTTGAAAATGGACATGGGTCTGCATGGGCTTTTTGTATTCAATGGTAAAATTATAAATTTTTCCACAAAATATTCAAATAAAATAGTCTTTTAAAAAAATATAATAATCTTTTAAAATCATTATCAAAACCTGTAATATATAGGGCATTTCAGAAAAAATCAAGGAAGATTTGGGCAAAAAAAACCTTGTCTTTAAAATTTTTGAAAACTTTCTTGAGTTTTACCTAGCCTTGACATATTTTCTTAAAAGATCTAAACTGAATTAAATAAATTTAAGTGTGCATTATTTGAATTTACCACTAATTCAGGAACAAATTGTCAGCCATTTTATCTTCTATTCCCTAGGATTTCAAAAAAATTAAGAAAAAGCTTATATTAATATCTTTATGCAGATTAAATTGTGTTCTATTTTTGATTTAATTAGCTCGATTTAATAATCGTTGAATTTTACAGTAAGTTTTTGAATATAGGTTTCGGGTTTTTATGGGCATGGGTTGAGTTTTGGCTATTTGTGATGAGCATGGGTTTAAAAATTTGTAAAACTGTGCACCTTTTACAAAAACTATTGAAAATGCTCAAGCAGAGGACCAAAACTACAGCCTAACTTTATGCATATATTAAAATATTTATGAAAGTATTTCAAAATTAAAATATGTTTATTTTGATGGAAAATATTTGGTTCCGAATATCGATTAGTCTATTCTTCAACTGAATATTCATTAAGTTTTTTATTGATATCAAATATAAATTGAAATTCAGTTAAACTAATCGATAAATAAATGCCAAGAATTGATTGAATTATTATATTTCTTTTAGAGTTTTTCGAATGAGAATTCGTATATATTATACAATAAAATTATTTATATGCTTATAAATTACAAATTAGAAGAGAACTTGATATTTTCTTAAGGAATGTGTACATATCAAGAGTATTGCGCTAAACTTACCTTTTCGATGTGTGTAACCTTTTTCCACTGATTTCAGGTGTATTTGATGTAAAACTTCAATGAAATTGTGAAAATTGACAAAAACTTAACGATTTTGATTTGATTTTAAAAGTAAAGTAAAGTGAATGAATGCCAATCAATATTACAAAAGTTGAGTTGTATTTCTTATAAGGATTCTTGAAATTGTGTACACAAAACACTCATTCAATTATTATATAAAATAAATACTTTTAATTAATATGTCGCGGATTTTAAATACAAACAATAGTTTAATTAAAAATAAGGCGTTTTTCACTCAAAAGTTCCACCAAATGTGAAGTGAAGCCGAAAAATGGATTAATACTTTTATTGGTGGAATTGCGCACATTTTCATCGGAATAGCATTTTGTCAAAACCCTTGTCGTGAATGCAGTGCCAGAAGTAGTTCGACACTCAATACAGACACGAATACAGGGAATGCACACAAATATATAGAAAAATTCTATATTAGAATCAAAACACTATTCTTAGGAATTTATCTTTTGTTAGACAAGACTTAAAGTAAATAGCGATACAATGACTGTCTGTTCATTGATTGACAAAAGATAACTATTTTTTTCAAAACTTTTATTTCTTAAGTATTATTATTAATACAGTTTTAACTTCAATCAAATCCTTATAAGATGAGAACCAAAAGCAAAGCCGATACTTGAGCCCTGAGCTCAACTCTAACAAACTTTGTGTGTGTGTTGTGTAGCACTGGTCTCCTCTTGATCAATACCAATGCAGTTTATATGACAGGTACAGTACTTCAAATACAAATCTGTTTAACCTTTAATTTAGAGCTCATATCAAATCTCTTTTAAATTATATACATATTTAAGAGCCCTCTGATTGGACACAACTAAAACCTGACTCATTTTTTTCAATCAAATAAAAATAAAAGCCCTGTTTTGCTCCGTTCAACAATAAAAGGTCTAAAAAACATTTTTGTCACAAAATAATACATAAATTAAAATTATTGATTTCCGTCCGGTGTAAATGTGTAGTGTCAGTGCAACTAACCCTATAGAGCAGGAAGAGTTATTAACTTATATCTATGGCCTGAAGTTTAGCCACACTTATGGGCTATGAATTTACAAACAGTGGTAACAATTATTAAATTATTTCATTCTTTGGCCAATAATTGTCAGAAAGAATGGAATAAATGTTTGCTTTACGTCATGTCATGCATTGCATAGCATTAGAGTTCGTTGTATTCCAGTTCTGAACAAATGATTCTTTGTTTCCAATAGCTATCAATTACTGATATCTTCATAAAGAATTCAGGTTAAAATCATAATTCTAGTGAAAGACTTATGAACATGCACAATGGATCATGATGCATTGAGCCGTATGCCTTTCATCTCCAACTAAAACTATTGGCCAAGTTATAAATTTCAATTTGATATTAAATCTTTTAATTCAATGAAAAGGCAGAATTTGAATTGCGATGAAAGCAATTAATTTATTCAGTCATCAATTTTTAATTTGCTCTAGATAATTTTTCATTCAGAGCTCTTTCTTTAAAATTTTAAACCGAAGCCATATTTCATAATTTGATTCGATGAGAAAAATGTTCAAATTGTGTTTGAAATGAGATTGTTAAATAACATTGAATAATAAGCAAACAAGTAGAGTTTAAAATCGATGCTTTGATGGTTTTTATGAACTTTTAAACTGCAATAAACTTGTGATTAAATGATTGCTTTTTATAGAAATAATCCTAAATTAGGAAATGATTTGAATTGAAAGCGAAGTGTATTTAAGTTTTACTCAAAACTATTGAATTATTTTGAATTTGAGTTCACTCTCTCTTTCAGTAAAGTGTTTGCAATGAAAACAGTTGGCCCTAACAGTGCCCTAACTGTACCCTAACTGTAAGGTTGTTGTCTTAATACTGGTTTTACTTTTGCTGTTCGATATCAGGATGACATGTCGATGACCTACCGATCCAACCAATGAACTGCTGGTCTAACTGTTGATCCACTGTTGGGGTTCACTCATCGGATGTGTTGTTCGCATAAGTTTAATAGATGCAAAAAATTCTCAAAACTTCATTCTATAATTGGAGTGATATTTGGTTTTTGCTCTCAATTATTGAGACAAATGTGTGAATAAAATGTGTTTTAAATAATCGATTTTAAAAAGAGTTTGATCTTATTTTCCTGAATTTGTTGACACTTTCAAAGAGTATTTATGGAGAATCCCATTATTTTGTCATTGGTTTTGGTATTTGTGATATCCGACCAAACGAGTAGTTTTGCTTTCAATTTGAACTCAAAGTCGCCTCAAATCCCTCACAACCGAAACAGCAGTCAATCGAAAGGATGGGTGGGTTCGGGACACCTTCAGTTCACACTGGATCTGTTGGGCTCTTTTGTGATGACACAGAGCTATAACCCCAACTCTCGTCTCATGGAATCATTGGTCTTCTCTCCGTTCAGCATTCAATCAGTGCTGATGGCACTGCATTTGGGGGCCCGAACTCACACTAAACAAGAGATCGCAAATGTATTACACATTCCATTAGAAGAGAATAACTCCACGTTTTCCACCTCTCACGAAGTGTTTGGTCAGGCCGTCAAACAATTGCTCGAAGACAATAATGTCGGCAAATCGTTATCTGTAGCGAATCAGATCTATGTCCAGGAGGATCTACCAGTAGCGCCAACATATGCGTTGGCGTTGGCTCACTATCATAACTCTCAGTTAAAAGCAGTCAATTTTGCCAAAGATTCACAACAATTATTGACTGCAATCAATGATTGGACCGAAAAGCAAACCCATGGACTCATTCAAAATTTCCTGAGTTCCCCGCCATCACCCCTGACATCACTGATAGCAATAAATGCAGTAAAGTATAAGGGGGACTGGCAGTATAAGTTCGATCCTGCAGACACAGAGCCCAATGCATGGTTTCAATTGACGAACGGACAGACCACTCGGGTACCAATGATGGTGAGCCAGATGCCTGTGGCCTATGCATACAACCCAAGCCTTCAAACTTCGATTATAGAACTTCCTTATCGATCGCAAAGATTAGGACTCTTTTTACTGCTTCCAAATGAAAGCAACGGTTTATTCAATTTATTGCGATCTTTGAATTCAACTGTTTTGACGAATTTGATCGCTTCTATGCGAAAGGTGGGCAACGGAGGGGTCAATATCAGGATTCCCAAGTTTGCAATCGATTCTATGCCAAAAGTCACTCAAGTTTTGAAATACCAGTTGGGACTCAAAACTCTCTTTTCAGACGCGGCTGACCTGAGCGCTATGTTTGTGCGAACTACCAGTCCACTCAATGTGGACGAACTCCTCCATAAAGCTGTTCTCAAGATTGATGAACAGGGAAGTGTTGGCGCTGCAGTCAGTGCTACTAATGTTGAAAGAGTGGGAGTCACAGGAGGAGCATATTTTGAAGCTGACCACCCGTTTATATTTATGCTCATGGACAAACAAACAGGACTGGTTCTCTTTGCAGGCATCTATGCCGGTCCCCCAAACAATACCAATTATAATAACAAAGTCTGAGTTTAATTGATTTAATTCATATAAATATATAAAAAAAATTGTTTTCACAAATTAAATGTCAAAACAATATTAATATAAAAACAATATTAATGACTAGTTTTACAACAAAAGTAGAAAAATAATGATTCAATTATGTCTCAGATTAGTTGAGGGCCAGAGCGCTGTAATAACTTCTTCTGACTGTTCAACTGTTAAGGGCTGTAAATCATTGATATTTGGATTAAAATGTTTTGAATCAAAATTATTTAATTTCTTACAGAAAGTAATCGTTTAGTGATTTCCTCATAAGTATTCAATTCTAATAATTCTGTTCTCAACTGTAAGAGAATTGCTTTTCCCACAGAACACAACACAATGAAAGGTCGACTCCCGTGAATAAGAGCGCCCACCACTCTGTCGAATATCCTTTAAACAAATCAAATATTCAATAAAATGAAGCAATTGCTGAACAAAACCTAATGAGAAAGTGTTGGTCAATAATTCCGGCGAAGAAGCGGACAAACCATGTAATAAGGGGTCGACTATTGGTTAGATTGTAATCTCTATTATAATCTCGTTTAACACCAGAATTGTTGACAGCGTTTGACTGGTTTTTTATGATTCCATGTTTGACGAAATGGGAGTAAAGTGTGTTATCGTCTGCACTCAAACCATTCAAAAACCTTTCGAACTGAAAATCATAAATCAATGTAAATAATGAGCACATCTTTAAAGAACTTACGCTTTCGATTAGAGCCCAAAAGTTACATCTGACGGATGAGATCAGGTTACGGAACAACCAATAGGTCTCTTCGATAGTAATTTCACTTTTATTCTTATCATCAATGAATTGTTTGGCGAAAACATCACTTATGGCCATAAGATCTTTGACTTCATTCTTTTGGAACTGAAATGCAAACAAATTTGAGTAAAGCAAAAAACAATTGCAATTCAGACAACAACCTGTCTCTCGATATTTATGTCGAGTTCGGAGAACTCAAGGAAATACATCAAAACAAAAAGCTTGGAATGAGAAGTATTGTCGTCGATGTAAAGCATTATCTCAAGTCCTCTAATGATGTCATTGCAATGAAGAGTCTGTTCGCTTCCAATCAAATCATTGCTGTCAGAGTCGGCAGTCATTACATCCAAAAGGAGTTTCCAAATGTGTTTGCGATACATTCCGGGCAATTGGAACCGATGTGTGAATGCAGACAATTTGCTCAATAGATCTGGGGGCTTTTCAGCTAAAACAATATCCAAAGACTTCTTTTCTTCCACTCCTCTGAAGCCGACCTTTTCATAATAGAAATACCGAAAGTTTCTGTCGTCAGACATCTCGAAGATTGTCTTATTGTATATATTATGCAATTATAATGACTTCACTTATTATGAATTGTCATTCAATTTGAACTAAACTTTGATTTTTTTAAATAATATGAGTATTGATTACATTATTTTTGAGATAAACATATCGCACAAAAAACTAATTTTCTTCGAGATATCAGTCATTCTGAGGTCTATATTGGAGTGTATTCTATGCTCTCATTTATAATTAAAGTTATGTTTAAGCGACGCATAAAAACTAATATCGACGCAAATGACGGTTCAAGACGTCAGCATTGAAACCTTAAATCGTGTTTTAGGGCTGTATTTCATTATCATATGTTTTGTTTGGCGCATGTCTTCAATTGCAAGGATTGGCTCAAAGACCACACAATCATCTGTTCTGTTGTTATGCAAAACATTTATGGCTTTTAACTCAATTTTAATTATTTTTTAATTATTGGATCACTGATTACAGGATGACATTTGTATCCTCACAAAAGTGCAACAATTAATTATTTGCTATTTTGCAATATTCAATAGCTCATGTGCATTTCCTTGGTACTTTATATGGACAGGGTTGCAAAGAGTGGGGTCTAATATAAAAGTAACATTGAATATGTGAAATAAGTTATGCGGACGTAATTTGTGTGGAGCTAATTGATGTTCCCTTTCCGTGAGAGCCATTTTACACGTGAGACTACTGTCCGCTAATTGAGGTCTTATTTCCAGTGTTTTGTCTTTCAATTCACTCAATTGACGACTTGTTTGCAGTGAATTCGACAAAATGGTTGTTCAGCCGTTGTATAGACCGGAGATCGTGAAGAAGAGGACCAAAAGGTTCCGAAGACATCAATCGGATCGATATAAGAAACTCAAAGTAATTGAGCGATGATTTTACTGAATAACAATTTAATTTAAAACTGCATTTCAGCCAAATTGGAGAAAACCAAAGGGTATTGACAACAGAGTTCGCCGACGATTTAAAGGTCAGATTTTAATGCCTAACATCGGCTATGGATCGGCTAAACTGACCCGTCATATGCTGCCTAACGGCTTCAGGAAAGTGCTCGTCCATAACGTTAAGGTAATATTATGGCAATTATTTGCTTAACTAATTGTGTTGACTCAGGAACTGGAAGTGCTTATGATGATGAACAGGCGATACTGTGCTGAGATCGCACACTCTGTCTCATCCAAGAAGAGGAAAGACATCGTCGAAAGAGCCAAACAGTTGGCTATTCGTCTCACAAATCCAAACGCAAGAATCAGAAGCGAAGAAAATGAATAAATTATTTGTTTTACCCTTTTTTGATATAAATGAATGAAAACACCAATTGATTAAACATTGATTTTATTCACAATCGAATACTTAAATTACACTAAAAGTCTATTACCTTTCATAGAAAGTCAATTATTTTTCATATTCCTCACGCTTTAAACAAATAACTTTTAGATTGAATCAAACGTAAATCAAAAGAACGAACTCCAGTCATCGTACCGTTGACTCCGACAACTACCCATGGGTAATTACGCCCAAATCGTATTTTCGAGAATTTCGCAGGTTACCATAGGGGATTTAATCAATGGAATTACCCTGTAGGTAAAAAAATCAGACAAACCCTACTATAAAAGCATTACCCGAACCAATTGATAAAAATAAACAAGCTTTGGATCAAATTAATAGTCACTACATCTATAGCCAAAGTTGTTATTTGCTTCTCTCAATTTACCCAAGAATATGCCCAAACCCTCACCAAGATTTGGGCACATACGTGTTTATTCTTAGTATTCTCCCCGGGTAGCTACGTTGAGGCTAAAGGAACACATTCGCAAATATTCATAGGTTGGTCTCAATCCCAATCCTCTCCATTCTTTCTGATTTGAAAATTGCTTTAAAAGCATATTCAACAATAAATTTTAGAATTTTCAAATTTTTTTTAAAGCTGGGGGATAGTAGTCGGGTGGATGGGTTGGGTAACGCACAAAACTATATACTACATTCCATTTCATAGATGTAGTGAAAAAGTGATTTTATTTCTTTTGATATATCAAAATATGAGCGTTAGCTCCGATTTCTACTAAAACTACGGCTTTTCACAATTGAAACAATTTATTTCAATTATTGTTTTTCTCTATAATTCAACCCTTGTTTTCATACAAATCTCAAAAAAATGTAATTTTAAAACAAAAGGTATTTATTGAACTCATTAACAGTTTTATTTCTACACTCACAGCAATAATCAATGCTCAGAATCTAGGACAGTAGCTGCTAAGTCACCCATACCTCCATTCTTTGCATGATTTAAGGAATCATAATTCATAGGTTTTATCAGCAAACGACCATGGTCAAGTCTTTTATAATTATTTTGAATTTCAAGATGTGATTTCAAAAGCATAAAATTGATATATGAGTAGTGCAAATGAAAACTGAATATTCATTGTTCAAACTTCAAACACTATCGTTTGTATTAAATAGAAAGTTGACATACTGAAGATACAGTCAAACCCCTTTCCTGGAAATCAAAATTATTATAATTTATTAAATTTAAAATATATACAATTATTTATGAAATTGATTTCCATTTGATTGAAAACAAAGTTTAACTCCATTATTAAAACCCTTTTTACCCAAAATATTTTATCTTGGTTAGAAAATCTCATTTTTAAT
>JAQGCS010000671.1:0-19507 GCA_034702105.1 Fuscozetes fuscipes
AAAACTCAAATATTCAAAAGTCAATTGAATCGCGTTATAGAATAAGAGCACAAAACACAACCCCTTCACAAACCACAGAATGTACTGTTTTTGAATGAAATTTGCTAGAACATTTGAAAGGAAAAACTTGAGTAAAATATGTGAACATTTGCAAAGGAACATGAACATTTTTATTGCAAGTGAACAAATATAATTATTGAGAGATAAATAAACATGTTTTAAATTAACCCAGGCAAACTGAGCTGCAAGATTCAATTTAGCTCTCAATATGTTCATCTTAGAGCCCTTGATTATGATCTCACAATCAGATAACTTTTGCATTAATACCTGGGTTATAAAACATTTGGTTATACCTAACAAATTAATTGAATAATATGTTCGAGATTATCAATAAGGTGTTGTTCAAAATTTTATTCTTGTTAATAAAAACTAATTTAATGTACATTATTAAAATACAACACTCCCTAGAATAAATTATATTCCTTTCAATGATGGTCAATTTTTTAATTAATTTTGTACAACAGAATAACGATGTTGCATTAATTTTAATTAGTTTCTCATCTTGTTTTTAAATTAAAATTTATTAAATCCAGGGATGCGGAAGGTACCCGACCTCAGAGAGGAAGGAGGTCCCTCGCACCAAAAATCATGAGGGTATAGGGGGTATTTTTCTGACTCGTCAAGAAAATATACAAAGGGTTCACCCTTTCAACTTTGTCTGACTCTCCAAAATTTTGAAGGGGGAGGGGTATGGGCAGATAACTTCCCAAATATATGCCACCTCGCTTCGCTCGGTAGGGGCATGGGGCATTTTGCTTCAAATCTAGGGGGTCTCATCGAGACCATTAAACTAGAAGGCACCCTTTGTATTTTTTCCTGGCAAGTCCTGAATTTAGGTTATGCCCCCTTCCACACCCCTGATTCAATCGTAATTGAATTTGGGAGTATCTTAGTAGATAAATTTGGAAATAAAATTGAGGTTAATCCTAATTTATTAAAACCATATTTGAGTGCAGTAATCAAGCCATTACAACTTGTAAGAATGACCAAGTAGATTCTTCATGAAAATAGAAAAATAACTGTTCTCCTTGATCAGTTATCCCTGATCTGATCTTTGCGGTCGGGGTTGCCTGAAATTACCAATGATTCCAGTATTTTTGTTACTGGGTGTACTCTCTTATTGAATTTTCATCAGGGTTTAATTATCTAAACTATTGATTATATTAAGGCTGGCCATTTTTTGAGCGAAATTAATTTTGATAGATCAATAGAATATTTATAAAATAGAGAAGAACGCCCGAAATCAAATTGGACTATTCATTCATAAAATAACATAAACAATTATTCCAGTACTAAATGATCAGTTTATTTATTCAAAGAAACAAATACTATTGAGTACCAAGTTAAAATAATTATTTAATAAATTCTAATTGATTTCCTCAATATTTGAAAGTTTCAACAATTTTGGAAATTACCAATATCAGATATAGGTTTGCCATTAGAGCACAGATGAAATTTGACTCTTGGTGTGAGCTTTTCATCTCTTTTTATCCAATAATTGCGACAATCGTTGCAATCAATTTGTCGATCACTTAGTTCTATACCATTCCAACCGTCAGCCATAAGGAAAGGTAGGAATACCTTTTCGTTCAATATTGTTAGACGAGGTGTATTGAGAAGTATCAAATGGGCAGGTCGTTTGGTATTAGCCAAGGATAGGTTGGAAAATGAAGTGCTGTTTAGGTTTGGATTATTCGATAAACTTATTGATAAAAATTTTGAAGACTTTTCAAATGCGAACGCATTGTCCGGAATGAAGTCAAGGGTTGTCCTTTCAATATGAATAATTCCTAAATTACCCAGACTTGAAAATATGCCTGGTATCATTTTGCTAATAGGCTGAGAAATGAGGTAAATTTGAGAAGCAGCGTAAAATTTAGGTAACATTTCAAAAATATCGTCTGAATTCAAGGATGGGTTGTTCTCGATATCAAGTGCCAAAATTGATGCGTAGGCTCCCTTGAAAGCATCCGGGTGTATTTTAGTCAAATTTTTGCACGATTCAATTTTAACCTTTTGGAATGTAATGTCTTTAAATGTATTTTCCTTGATCTCAATAATTCCGCTGTAATTCAAATACAATTCGTGGAAACTTTTGTCAGTTAGTGTTTTACTCAAATTTTCGAAAAGAGGTTCCAGGTTAATATTATCTTTTGAGCCGCAATAGACTTCTTTTCCAACCCTTAACAGATTTCTGCACAGACAGGGCTGGAATAGCTTCTTATCCTTTGGACAAATTGTGAATATCTCTTGAATTGTAAGACAAACCACCAAGGCTATTATGAATTCTGAAATTCAATGCATTTTGATAACCAATTATTTAGAGCCTTGCTTGATTACTTGAAAACAGTGTTAATGTTATTTTATTTCAATAAAGTTTTACATAAAAATACTTCTGACTGTATTGTTATATGAGTTTGTTTACATTTTTATACAAGTAAATTTCAAACATCTGGTGCTGTTCTCATCCACTTAGATTTAGATAATTATCAACCCATAATGTCTTTCATATTTCAGTATTTTGATATTATCCATGACAAATAATATTGCGACTAATTGGCTAATAAATAGTATTATGTTAAAATGTTAAACTGTAAATATTATAAGAATAAAAATATTTTATAGAAAATATTGGAATGGACAAGTGTTGTATATAAATACATGCTCTGGCGCACTTCGACCTTGAAACCTAGTAAAAAAAAATTTTTTGATTTTTTATATTATCATTTTTATAAAAGACCTTGAACTCAAAAATGGCGGAGACAAAAACAGTTTTTTATGGAATTTATTTTTGATTTTTTTGATTTTTTTTAGATTTTTTATGATTTTTTTGTGAATTTTTTATACTATGGCTTGTTTCTCTGCATAACAACCCATGTTCAAGTCTGGTGTTTTAAAAGCATTGATTTGTTAAACCTCTAACATTTCAGTGCAAACGCCTAGGCGTTGCCAAGGATAATAACCTGTTTTTGGCCCTCAAAATCGGTATATAAGGAGCTGCATTTCGCTTCAGAACTCATTCGAATTCGAATCAATACTCTGGATTGACTTCAAAAAAGTATTGGAATTCTTATTAAAAAATATATAAAGCATATTGTACAGCTTGGTAGTGGCGGCCATATCTTGCCAGTTATACTGTCCAGATGCCCACCACATAACCGCCACTGAACTCAAAGATAGTGAGAGCAAAGCAATAGAGTTGCAAATTTGTACTCATTCTGTGCACTGCTGCTCAATAGAAAGTTTTAATTAAAAGTTATGATGCCACACCCTCCCACCCGCCATTTTTTTGTGTGTCCACTACCGCTACTACTACCCACCCATCTGAACAACTACTATCACCACCATCTAAAAAGTAAATACTCTCTCTCTCTCTCTCTCTCTCTCTCTCTCTCTCTCTCTCTCTCTCTCTGTCTCTCTCTCCTTCTCTCTCCTGTACAGCCAGAGCCGCCTTAAGTCAATTCAAAATAAGTCAAATTTTAATTTAGTTCAACGATTTTTGTCAAAAAACTGTAACCAAATCTCAATTTTAGTCAATTTTAGGATAAAAAATCATTGATTTCAATGTTCTAAACAAAAATGGAGAAAATGGATTCAAAAGCAAAACGTAAGCGTTTTTCATTTGAGTTAAGATATAAATTCAGTTATTTAGCGAAAAACAAGTCATTTACTATAATCTGTTGTCTCAAGCAAAGCAATATTTTTTTCTTTAAATTTAAATTAATATAAAAATAGTTTTTCTAAGTTTTTAGACAATGTTTTCCTCACAGATATCATTAGTCTTATTAATAGTAACACTTTTGGACACTGTTTTTGGTACAGATGTCTTAGGCTATAGTTCGGGAGATAAGCAAAACTATAACGAATGTGTGGAAAACTATTTCACAAAATTAGTGCAAAAACTATTCATTGAAATGTTTGTTGTTTTCAGAGAAAAGTGAATTGTTTTTCAATTTAATCAAAATAGAAACTAAAGACAAAGACTGAGAGTACATTTTGTTTACTTAAAGTTTTTAAGTAAAGTATAATGACTTCTATTTTAGAAGTCAAAATACATTGCACTGCAGTCCATTTTGGATTAGTTTCCAATTTATTTTCCTCTTCATTCTCTCCTTTTTTCCCTTGAGATCCGCCGAGAGGCTAAAGTGGTCGCACATAGTGGTTGAGTATTGAGGCCTATTTAAGGTTTCTATACAATATGTTCTTATTTAAAGAATCGGAATATAGAGTCGAATAAGGGTTTTTGAGAAATAAAATATCTCCTGTGACTCAAAAGCAAAGCACTACCATTGCATCTTTTGAGTAAACAATTTCGAACTGATATCACTAAATGTTTCTAATTTTACTATTAATGTAAACGATTTTGGGTTCTGATTATTTTAACGGGTTTTATTTATGAATTATTTTAACTGATTTCTTTTCAATTAATCTTTTAATGTAAATAATTGTTTATATATTTTGAAGAGCTTTACTTTAAGGCACTTCTCGTTTTAGTTTTAGTTACTTCTGGTTTGATTTTCAGACTAGCTTCTGTATTAGTTTAATTGACTTATTTTAAGTCACTTAATACTAGACTTGTTTTTATTTTAAAAATAAAGTTGAATTCAATCAAATCAATAGTAAGTTTTATTTCGTGTTAATGCATGGGGTCCTCCAAAGACCGCTCGCCTTGGAGGAGCCGCCGAAGATGTTTGAATTGCTAGAGAAAGAAATCGCCCTTTCGTATGGCACGCTACCAACGAGGACATAAAGTGGTTCGACCTGCCATTCTATTGCCAAAGCTTATAGTCCGCCATTTTGGCTAACCGTAACAATATAAATATATATAAAATATCAATTGTAATTAAATTATTGTCAAACAAAATAGTAAATAATGTTTAAACATATGAAAATCATATCTAATGTATTGATTTGAACAAAATATGGCTAAAAATCATCCAAGCAACGCTTGTGAGGCTCAGGTGGCTGACGAAATATACACAGATTCAGAAGTGGAAGATGTAGAACCAATGGATTTGCGTAAATCAACAACTACTGTACCCCCGTGAAGTTGGCTCCCGTTTTTCTTGTAAGCCACCAGGAAAAGGAAAACAACTAGTAAAGCTATGGGGATCACAGCTGCTTCTTATTCAAGTACTTCCCGTGGAGGAAAACGTAAAGCTTTTGGAGCTAAGCCTTTGTCGGAACCAGCATTCGACTTGGTTTATGATGGAGATGCTTAGTATTAATAAATGTATTTATGATCTATGTTTTGATATTTGACTTTAAAAATATCAATGTATACATTAAAACTTGATTGAATCAAAATAAATTGAATTATTAAAAGAGAGGGCGCCACATGGGTAAAACTGATTGTGTATTCTATTATACTTTAGAGGGGTGTTCTCAATATATTCAAATTTGATGTGTTTAGAGGGCCCATTACACGCATATTAATGATAATAATATATGGTCCTTTTAAAAATATAGATTTCAATAAACAAATTTTAATTAATATACAACCCCCAATAATTACTATATATAAAGGATGTTTTTGTAATATTATTTCATTAAAATTTTATTCTTCTCAAAGCTTACACATACTTTTCTTTCAGACATGGATGCCAAAGTCTATCAATGTGATGATTGTGACTCGATGTTTCATCATCATTTCCAATTGCAAAAACATTGAAGGCCTTTGGCAAGACATATATAATCGATGTTTGATGTGCAACGACTTGTTTAACGAATTTGAAGCATATTCTTTACATTTAAGGAAATGTGATAAATTTGATGTTGGTCAAAAGTGATTCTGATTTTAATGTGAAAAATACATTAATTCGACATCTGATGCAGCATAAATTCCAATTTGGCTCTGGCAGTGATCAACGTTTACCGAAGCTTCAACAGAACTCAAAGTTCATGTTATCGAAGTCAGCATTTAAAGCTTACATACAACAATATGAACTATAAAGTGAAAACAAATTTATTGATTTTGGTGATTTTTTGGCCACTACAGACTAGATATTAGAGACCTATCAACAAGTGTAATTGACAAGTTGGGGCAAATAAAATGTCAATTTTGTTTATCTGTGTCTTTTGTTAAACCAACTACTGGACCTGATATGTATGTAGTTGGATATTTTTGTACACCTCAATATGTTTTTAATAATGTGCATCAAATTGAAGACGAAATAACAAATCTGATCAACTATTTCGATAATGAAATCCAAGAATTCACCTCAAGAGGATTTAATTATAAAGTTAAAGATATTGATAGATTGGATGTCAGAGTTGGCATTTTTAATCCGCTTGGAGGAGGATGTCATACATCATTGCCAAATGATCCTAAAAACAAAAAGGCTTTGATGAACATTAAAAACCATGATAAAAAGTGTTTTCTTTATGCAGTGATTGCATCTATCCTGCTAAAAAAGATCCACAAAGAGTATCAAAATACCTTCCTTATATTTCAAAACTTTAACACAAAGAATCTTATATTTCCAATGACTTTATATAAAATTCCATCTTTTGAAACGAATAATGAACATCATAATATTGCGATAAATGTGTTTACATGGGGTTCTACAACTGATGAACCTTAACAACGAAAATTTATAAAACCAGTACTTACTTCCAAGAACTTGAATGCAACAGAGCAAATAAATCTTTTATTGTTTGATGATCTTTTTTTTAATTAAGAATATGAATCGACTGATAAACAATTATTCATCCACTTATCATCATTATTGTTTAAATTATTTTGCAAAATTTCGCGATATAAAAGATTAAGATCGTCATGAACCACGATTTCTAAATTTTAAGCCATCAGTTGCAAGAATGCCAAACGAACCAACTATGCATTTTAACAAATACCAACAAATGAAAGAATTACAAATTAATATGTAATCTGACTTTGAAAGTATTTTGATCCCAAACAAGAAAAGCAGTGTTGGCAAAACTCATCTGTTAAACACACATATTCCTTGTGGGTATCCTTTTATAGTAGTTAGAGGCGAAAATGAAATGTAGCACCACAGCTTTTATCGTGAAGAGACTGTATGGAAAAGTTTTTACTAGAATTAAAAGAAATGGAAGTTAGATTATCTGAAGAAATTTCTATTAATCTTCCTATGGAAGAACTTACACCTGAACAAGAAGAAATGCATCAAAAAACAATTCATTGTTTCTTGTGCAAAAAACCATTCAGTGAGACAGAAATGGTTGATGGCTTTAATGATTTAAAAATCCATGACCACTGTCATCTCACTGGTTTGAAGATTGAATGGTTTGAAGATGAAGTGTTTAATAAAATCGATTGGAGCTCTATTGATACTGAAACAGATATTGGATATGTGCTTGAAGTTGACTTACATTACCCGTATCGTCTTCATGATCTACATAGTGATTTCCAATTGGCTCCACATAAGTTCTTAATTAAGAATGAATTATTGAGCCCCTATCAATTGAAAATAAAGGAAATGTTGGCTCAATTTGATAACAAGCGTCATCCAACAGAAAAGCTAATGCAAACACTGTAAAATAAAGATAATTATATTGTTAATTTTAAGAATTTAAAGTTATACATACAACTTGGACTTATAATTATAAAAAATTCAGTGAGTTATAAAATTCAATCAAAGTGCCTATCTACAGTCATATGTCGATAAAAATACAATTCTGCGACAAAATTCGAAAAATGACTTTGAAAAGGATTTGTTCAAATTAATGAACAATAGTGTTTTTGGAAAAAGCATCCAAGATCTACGAAAGCATCTTTATATAAAACTGAATAATTTTAGCATTAAGTGTTTCATAAGTAAAAATCTGAGCCTGTGCCTCATATGGTTGTCTTAAATCAAGGTTTGACTGTATTTTAATATATTGACAAACTTTCTTCAGATTTTTAGGGATTCAATTTTGAAAAGGAATATATAGCAAGTCAAGCCCCTCTATACTCAACAATTAATAATTTTTTCGTATGATTATCAAAAAGATTATCACAAAATATTAAAATAATTGTCTGTTTGACTCAACGCCTTCAAAAGGGACAGGTACTTAGGCACATTTCATTATAATATGCAATATATCTCAAAAATCTTTCACTTTTTAGTCTAAATGTGAGATGTATTGGCCGAATAGTGATGACATAAATGATAGTTTTCAATCAAGTCATTCATCATTTTCAAAGATTATTTTTGATGATATAATCATTGAATTGATTAATAAAATATTTGAAAATGATTTTATTTTCAGAAAATTAAAGTTAATTAAAGTTAGTAAATATTAACCATTTTGTATATTATTTTAGATCATAGGTGTTAAATGTTTTTTAAAAGGACGGATTGGAGCACAATGTGACTTAGTACCAATTTATTCAATGGCCTGAATTTAGTTTCCACGGAATCTTTTTTCACTACTTAATATGATAGAAGCCATACGAAAAAATATTCGTACAATTTCCGAATGTCAACAAAGATTTTATTCACTGATTTTAGTTCATAGCAGGTAAGAATTTTTCACTACATCGTTAAAATGTAGTATAAACTTGTATGCATCATCTCACTCACCCATCTGCCCGCTTTCATAATTTTTGAGAATATAAAATTCATTGTTGATAACAATTTTCATAGCAATTTTTGACTGAAAAGATTTGAGGTTGTTCTAGATCTTGCCTTGCTCAGTATAAGGGTAAAGGTTAAATATTGAGGTAATTCTATGTATTTACACGTAATTTACAAACTAGCAGTCAGTAAGCAACCCCTAGAATAATCTTAATATATGTTGTGATTATTTAGCGCTGGTGTAGGAAGAAAAGGTACTTTTATTGCTATTAACAAAATAATGCAAATATTACACAACAAGCTTAAATATGGAAATAACGTAGAAGACATTTTTATCAATGTTTTTAGTACTGTTCATGATATGAGAAGAAATAGAACTGATATGGTTGAGACTAAGGCATATATATAAAAATATGTCAATAAGTATGTTTGATAATTGTCTATTTATTTACAGGCTCAATATATTTTTATTTATGATTGCATTATATTTCTTTTTGATAAATATAAAAACTCAAATAATGAAGAAGAGATCAGTCAACAAAATCACATTCTAAGTAAATCTGAAATAAATTTAGTGCGCATACCTCTACTTGATAGAATTGTCAAAGAGTTCTCGAACGAATATAAAAATATTAATCAACACGATAAATATAATGAAATTATTTCTGTACATTTTTGCAATCGTGATATACAGGCATTCTTTTGGAAATATTTTGTTGAATATAATATTAAATGTCCCAGATTATTTCTGAGAAACAACTGCTTTACAGGTAATATTTTAAAAATTAATTAACTTGATTTTTATTTATTGTTAAGATTTTACATATAGCGAAGGATGTTATAATTGCAATTATATTAATTGTGAAAAAACATTTAACTCTTTTCGAAAAATGTATTACCACTTTGAATTTGAGCACAAAGGAATAATGCCATATATATATGTCATTGTGGTCAATCATATTGGGAATCCAATGATTTTTACTATCACAAACTTGGACATGAAGCTAAGGAGCAATTTTTATCATATCTATCTCTAAAGAATAAACTACCTTTAGTGCCAGTATTATTTGAAATTATTCCGAAATTGGAACCAAATGATCTATCAACAAATCTACTTTCCGATATTGAAAAAGTTATAGTTAAAAACATAGAAATGGATCATAGCTATAGCTTATCAAAGAAAAATCTAACAATATATCCCAAAAAAAGAGGACGCCCTTCTTTTGGTTTAACAAAAGATGAAATGAAGGCAAGACGACGTGACCAGAACAAGAAAGCTTCACAGAAACTTAGAAATAAAAAGAAATGATGTATTATAATCATATTATATTTTAATTACTTTCGGTGATAAAATCTTACCAAAGGGCATAAATTAAAAATAATTGACAACTTTAATATTGGTTTTTTACATAGATAATGCAAAATATTTTATTTAATTATATCAATATAAATTTATGACATAAATTCTTATAAGATATGCTGAGCGCTCAGATATATTATTTTTGTCAAGGCTTATCGCAAATAGTTGTCAAAATCTTAACAATTTATGCGGAAAACTTTTTTTTTAGAAAACTTTTAACTAATATATCAATAATATCGACATTTTCAATACCATTTCAGTTAGAAAGAGAGACAGAGAGCGAGAGATTGTATTATAATTAATCAATCGTATGAGGAATTTTGGAGATAGTGTTTAATTTTGTTCAAGGTCAACTTGTTAACTACAATTCTAAAAATGTTTATTTGCTTATCTCGTGTTTGAAACAGTTTATATCTATGACATTGAATTCAATGTGTTGTATATAAATACATGCTCTGGCACACTTGGACCTTGAAATCGACAAAAAATTGAATTTTTTAACTTTTTTTTAAAAAATTTTTGAAATTTTTTTGAAATAATTTTTGAAATTTTTTCCATTTTTTATCACTTTTTTAGGCATTTTTCTGTGCTCATTATGTCAAGGTTAGGTGGCAAAAACGGTTACTTTCTCAACGAGGAGTGGGAACAATTTAAAAAATTCAAAAAAAAAATTGTCTAAATTGTTCCGACTCCTCGTTGAGAAAGTGACCGGTTTTGCCACCTAACCTTGACATTATGAGCACAGAAAAATGCTTAAAAAAGTGATAAAAAATGTAAAAACAAAAAATTCAAAACTTTTTCTAAATTGTCCCGACTCCTTGTGGAGACAGTAACGGTTTTTGCCACCAAACCTTGACATAACAAGCAAAGAAAAATATTTAAAAAATTGATAAAAAAAATGGAAAAAAATTCCAAAAAAAATTTAAAAAATTTAAAAAAAAAGTTAAAAAACTCAATTTTTTATCGATTTCAAGGTCGAAGTGTGCCAGAGCATGTATTTATATACAACAATCAGAGTATGAAACATATTCAAATGCCTTATTAATTTGATTTTGATTTTATGGGCATATAACTAAAGTTTCGATTTATTTGTCATAAATACTCTGCTTATTATTGTTGCCTATCATTGAAGGTTAAACAGCTCTCAAAATTAGATTTCAATTTTGATTTTCAATGAATTGTTTTACTGAATTTAATAGGTACAATACATGCAGTGATGCCCAAGGGGGGTATGGGTCTTACCCCCCTAGAATTTTTCGAAAATTTTAACATTGCAGGTATACCCTCCTCGCCGCCGAGGGGAGCTTACGCCTCTTTGTGTTTTCCGCCGAGCGAAGCGAGGTGGCAAATTTTTTTCGGTTTTTTTGGCGGGAAATTCAAAAAACTACCCTCCTATACCCCTCCCCCTAGAAAAATTTTCAAAAACCACCCCCTATACCCCCCTAGAGACGAAGAGCTTGGGCATCCCTGGATTTCTAGCTAATGGTTCAAATTAAATATTGCTTATAAAAATGATTGCTAATGTGTGAAAATGCATCTTACAATTGGCATAACTTTCAGGTATTCATCCTACAACCAGAGTTTGCGTAAACATAGCCATATACACCTAGAGCCTACCTTGTTCAATATCTATTGATATGCAGAATCCAATTATATGATTAAACCTTAAATTTGTCGGTTACAGAATAAAAAGTGAGCTAGTACAAGTGTATGTAAAATGTAGTGAAGATTGATATCATAATAATAATACAGAATTTAAGCGAGAGAGAGAGATTATTTTTATTGGTTTATCAATGAAAAAAGTTTCAAAAGACTACATCATAATTTGGTCTGTACTGACAATTACTAAAACTAATGCTTAATCAAAAGTATTCTGATTTTTTTTGTTTGAAAAATGTTGAAAAGAGAAGACTTCTCACCTCGGTATTCTTGAAGCGGAAACATTTTTTGCATTGTTTGAGCCCTTTTTCAACGAAAGTATTCAATCTTTCACCGATGCTTTGAAACATGACAAGGCCTAGTGGTATACCCGCTAATGCATAGAACATGCAGAATGTCTTTCCTCCAACGCTATCACAATAAGAGAGAAATGTTGATGGATTAAATCAATATTCAATAATGATTTATTCAAAAAACTTAATGACAGGAAAAGAAATAAATCATTTGTTTGTGACATTCATTGACTCAAATTATGACAAAAAATAGTAAAGAAATTATTATGAATGGAAATGTGTTGTTTGGATGTGTTTTACCTCACTTTTCCTAATATTCTTGCAATTAATCATATTTTCTATACATAATTATTATAATTTATATAAAGATTTTGTTTTGTTAAATTTATAATAATTAAGACATCTGTAGTAAGCATGTTAACTTACGTCGCTGGCGTTGAATGACCATAACCTGCAAAAATGACGATAAAAATTAATTTACTTTCAAATAAGAGTAAAACAATTTTATAAATCACTGCCAATGTATTCGTGCATTGAATTAATTGATGACTTTTTGAAAGTCATTATCACTACTATTATATTCTTTTGATTAATGAAATCTACTTTAATGCAGTTTCTTTTGGTTTGTTCATCAGGTGAAAGGTATTTCAACTTAATTTCTATTTAATAGGTATTTAATTATATAATTTACTTATATTACTATTGATTTGTTATAATTAAAAGTTATTCATTAATTGCGAATAAGTTTTTTTTATAAGAGAATTGATTGAATAAATTAAAGTATATTATAATTGGTATGTAGTCTAATAAAGTTTTCAATTAATGTATGACTCATTTTTTGTAATTAAGTAAAACTAAATGATGAGAATTATGGCCAAAAGTATTAATTTATAAGCTTTGCGTCAAATAAAATGAGTGGAGATATGAAATCATATTTCTATTTCTTTTTTGGGTCGAAGGAGAAAATAGTCCTCAAGTCATGAATTCATAGTCGATAAGAGAGTTTGTGCGCCAATGCCTTCAATGAGTGAAAGGCTGTCACAGAATCGCAATCAGAGGTCAGTCAAGAATCGAAGCAAATAAAAGTCGAGTTAGATTTACAGTGGAATCTCTCGCCAATCATTTGTCAAATGATTAGACCATTTCAAAAATGTTTCTATTAAAGTGAATCGACTGTATAAAGCGATTTTAGGCACCAACTTGCTACACAATTGAAGCATATCATGTTGAGCCTTGTTAACTCCACACACAACAGTTCATTGGAGAATAGTTGCTTATAAGAGGATTTGACGGTATATAAAGCCAGAAGCGATCCGACAAATGATCAGAAAATAGTTTTTTGTCATAACTTATTGATAATTCGCGTCAAAATTCAGTGCAAGAATGGCTTCAATTTTATTTTGTTGTCTTATATCTGTTTTAAAGCTAACAAAACAAGAATCGGATTGACGTTAGAATCGCTGCACAAAACATAATACAATCAGACAATAGATCTATTTTGAGAGACAACTGGGGCTCAATCTTTGCACAGAATTTTATTTACATAATATCCGAGTAATAAACCAAATGTAATAAACGTAAAGACCTGTCATTTGGTGTCAATAGAAAGGAGCAAAACGTGTCAAATTAAATGGGGCTCATATCCGATATGCGTCCATAACACACATCCCAACCACTCATTATATTTATTCCATATTTAAATGATTTTTAGTCACTATTCAAATATGAGTTTCCCTCAAATGTGATTTTAATTGAGTTCTGGCATAGAATTGTGTGAATTTGTTGCTCGTTATGTAAATGTTTGCATTTTAATTAACTTTAGATTAGATTCAAAACTGAGTCATCCATCACTTGCACTGATTATTATGTATTTCCCTATGAGTTGTGATTGAATTTCTAATGAAAAATCAATTGATTCTTAGCTCAAGTCGAGTGGGAGTTCGCATAGGAATCCAATTTTCAATAACATTTGCTTTAAGAGCATCCATCAACTTTCGATTAATCCTTTTAAAGTATAAATCTTGATGTTATCCGAGAGAATAGTTAGTAAAGCTGCTTGTATCAATATTTATTGAGAGCTTTTGTGTAAATTCTTCAGTAAATTGCCTCAGAATAATGATTTATTGAAGTAGAAAAGTATGCATGCTGTAAATCTGATCTTACCAATTACAGGCGTCAATTCAATACAATAAAGTACAGTCGAGCGAATGTCTGATGAAAATATTGATACCTGTTATTGATTTTGTGTAAAACTAGAAAAATATTGGTTTCGAAACATTTCCAAACATTGGATAAGAAAGCAATAAATCGATAGAAAATAAAAATATTTGTGAAAAGACAGTTCACTTGAAGACAGCGAAACAAAATAAAAGTAAAAGAAATGGAAAAAACATACGAATAATGAAAAATAAATTGGATTTATAGTGAACTGAATAAAAGGCTGAATAACGTGAGCTATCGCTTCAATGCGTCCGAAACAGAATTTTTGTTGTTTTAAATCAAATAAACTGAACCATAGATTTGAATTCAAAAGTCAACGAATCAATAATTGATAAGAAAAATTGAAATTCTCTCCGAACTCTTTGTGTTTTGGTGAAAATATTTGAGCGCACAATAATTGCAATTGTTTTGATTCAATTGTCTAATTCAGTGATTTTTGTTTTTGAGAGTCATTTAAAATGATTTCCATATTTATAAAGCCATCTATTAATGAATAATATATTAAATGTTTTTTATGTGCCATAAACTCAGCAATGATTTAGTGATGAATATAAAAGTAATGAAAAGAGAGAGCAAAGTTTCAAATTAGTCGCCGAAGGAATTCATTATAACAAATATAAAAATGAATTATAACTTATAGCCATTTGGAGGGTATGAGTGCTGTTTGGAAGCAGAGAGCCATCCAAAGCACGTATTGCTCTATGAGTTAATTAAATAAAAACCAAAGAGATATCTCTATTTTATACCAGAGTTAGTGGGTATTCACCCATTTGATGAATTCTCGTTTCGCCGAAAATTAATCTGCACTTATTCTCAGATTAACATTTGTGCCAATTGACTGAAAATATTTCAACGATAATTTCAACCAGTGTTAGTTAGCCATTTCAAATTTTTCAATAACAGAGAAAAACATAAGAAAATAAATTCTTAAACTTAAGAAATACCTAGTATTGAAACAGACATTTCCAAAAGATGCAGCTCAAACCCTCACTCCCTTGGAATATTTTAGGAAAATTTCATGAGTTTTTATGGTTAGACATAAGGTTATACTTAACACCATTTAAAAGAGACACAGAAACGTATTTAAACTGGATTCAGGATAAATTTATTTAAGATTCATTTAAACTAAATTAAGTTCAATTAAATAAAATTCAATTGACTCATTCTAGTATTTCAAGAATAATTTTGAATAAAATTGCTCCATTCATGTAAATGAGTTTTACTGATTAAGCAAAAAATTGAAATATCTTTTGGATCTGCAAATGAGGCCAAATGTGTGTTGGGCCAAACGTTGTACAACCGAGTTAGTGCATATCTGAGAATTGACTCACTCACAGGTTGTTTTCAATTGTTATTATATAAGAGAAGGCTCTAACAGAATGCTAACAATGAATAACTAAAAGAAGAAATGTTGTTATCGGTGCTGTCGGCCCAAACTATGTAAGACCTGATGCTTTGCTAATGAGCTCAAACTCAGACACAACACTATGAGCTACAAAATCATCATTTTATCCATAGTTTCCTTTGTATTAACAGACGTTAAGATCGAGTGCTAAACACTTATCAAATACTAGTTATTCACTAATAGTTGTGATCAGCGAACAAATAACACATTCTGTTTGTGTTTGTATTGGTTTCTATGTTCATCCATCACATCTCAAAATTAAGGCTCACATAATTGAATACATTTTCCGTATCACTAATTGATAAACACTTGAATTGAGCTAAAAATAGCAAAATTTATTCAATTGGAAAAGTGTTTGAGTGAAAACACCACTACTTTAATAAGAGTAGAATATTCTATGCTATGCTTACAATTGGTATTTCATTCAGTTTTAATGGCATTAAATGTTTGGCTCAAGTTTTTATAACTCACCATTAAATTGGTTAATAAAAATGATTAACTTATTTATAGTTTTTGCACGAGTTTTGTGGACTCCACTCAACTAAAATTCGTTACTTAAATCAAGAAAAAGTACGGCTCGAGTGTTGGTATTAGTCATTCGATTTTATGGCATCAGTTCTGTTAAAATGATAGATGTTTTGGTAGAAAACGATGCACGCGTTGAGCCAAACATTAAAATTTCCAAGTTATTAAACTTGATTTACCCGTATCTCATACTTTTAACTCGATCAATTTAACATTAACAGCAGTTTTAAGAATTACCTCCAGGTTTTCAATTTGCAAACAATTTGATTAAATTATATTTTATTTTTATTGATTAAAGGATGGAAGGATGCAAAGGGTATGCCGTGAAGTGAAAGCTTGTTTACAAAGAATTCAATTGTAAAATAGGTTTGATTTCACCACAATTTTAAATGTATTTTCGTTTGTTATTTAAACAGGGATGCCCAAGGTCAGCGGCTCTAGGGGGGGGTCTAGGGGGTTAGTTTTCCAAAATTTTTCTAGGGGAGGGGTCTAGGGGGTAGTAAAATGGCGGACGGAAATGCGTTAAATGACCGGAAGTCGGCCATTTTGTCTTAAATTAGCTGTTATTAACCATTTTCCATGCTAAATTAAGCTTAAATAGCGTTAATTACACTAATAATTCAATTTGAAGGGCTAAATTACTAAAAATGGCGGATTTTTGGGCAAAAAATGGCCGCCGAGCTTCGCTCGGCGGAAATTTAGGGGGGGTATACCTGTAATGTTAACTTTTTTCAAAGTTCTAGGGGGGGGGTCAAAGCCAAAATTTTCGATTCTAGGGGGGTAAGACCCATACTCCCCTTGGGCATCCCTGTTATTTAAACAAACAACTTATCGCTAGACTATTGGTTTTGGTTTTGCACAAACTTTAAATCAAATTAAAAATGAAATGCCGGCACTCTTTTTGATTGTGCACTGAGTCGAGTCGAGTCCAGATAAGCTCTCGAATATGTGTTTTTTGTGCCTTATTTTAGTAGTGAAGACAATTTCTACTTCAAAACCGAAGCCTAATTTCCCGCAAGAATTGCAGTAAACAAATACTCGAGAGATTGCAATAACTCTGACGTTATCTTAAAACTAATTTTTTGCCTTTACTTCACTCAATGCATAAGACATGGTATCAAAAAGCTTTCTTATTTACTCCTTTGCTGTAGATTTTTGTTATTCTATGCATTAAATCAAAAGTAATTAATGATTTTTATTACTATTTTCCAAAACTGTTTTGTTTTTGTCGTTTTGCTAAAAATTTCTACAATAAGAACATAAATTGTTTCGAGTAATCAAAAGGAAAGAATGTAATCTGACATTAGATAATGACTTCAAGTTTAGGCTTAATGTAGGCTACATTTTATGCATACTTTTTACTTATTTTTCACTTTTGTCTTTTTTAAGAATTTTTTATACTTTTTTGGATGAAATTTGAGTATGCTCAGTATTTTTAACCTTTTATTTTGCTTTCCTGTGAAAAATGAATTACATTTCTCAAAAAAAAAAGATTCAATTATTTCAGAAAATTAACAAATATTCTCTTGAGTATAAGAATATTTTACGTCCATGTTCAATTAACAATTTCAATTAAATAAGCTTTGAATACATTTTACTGAAGTTTACAAATGAAATGTAATTAATATTGGTTTCGATTTAATCGATTAATTACATGTATTGTATTCATTGCTTATTAGAATATTCGAGAATTTTCTAATAAGCAATCGGAAGTTATAATTGTGTTGATGGCCAAAGGAGATGGTATAACCCAAATACCCCTTAGTTTTGAGCTCGGTTAATCTCCTTGAGTTCACCACTTTGGACTCCCTTACCGGCTTTCCCTTTGATTTTTTAGCTCAAAGTTGATTCGAGCGTTTGAACCAAAACACCCCCTATACCCCCTGCGATCGAGTCTGACGAAGCCCTAAAGCAGAGTAACTTGGCCATTAGTGATGGTTAGCAGTCATATGCTATTACTAAAGTCTCAAAAATCATTTCCTAACATCATTTTTTCTCATTTCCTCATTTAGTGGAATAAAATCGTAATTTATTAAAGCGCTGAATATTGGTATTAAAAAATGGATTTGAATGCAGAGTGAATTTTAATTATAGCAAAAGAGAATCAATAGTCAGGGCTTGTATTCAATTAATGTTAAATTGTTTGAATTCAGGGATGTGCAAGATCGGGGGTATAGGGGGTAGCTTCTCATCATTTCTCTAGAGGGAGTCTAGGGGGTGGGTTTTCACCAAAAACTTGCCAAAATTTGAAAAAACACAAAGGGGGAAGTAAGGTCAAAATACAAGCAATGTTATACCTGTAATGTCAAATTTTTCAAAGTTCTAGGGGGTAGTAAACCCAAAATTTTTGACTCTAGGGGGTAGACCTCTTACCACCCCCTCTTGCACATCCCTGTTTGAAACAAAATAAAGTCAAATATAGAGACGCGATGTTAGCGATAGAAGTGATGTTCAGTTATATAATTGTAAGGAATAACAAGAATTTTAATCATTAGAGGGTTGTGTCGACAGCAATGTTTAATAATCGAAGGAATGTACGTAAACTCCTAATATTCTCAGCACATGTTTGAAAGAATTGTCAAAAAATTAGTCCGCATTTATGCTGAAAAAAGAATTTCTTCAAATCGATAGGTAATGAATACTCTCAAAAAGGTTTAGATCGAAGTTTACTACAAATATTTACGACATAAACATATAATTGAATAAATCGATTCATTCCTTAAATATTAATCCTATAATCAGAATATTCTTTATGTGAATCCATTTGAAATAAGATTTGGAAAAATGTTTCAAAAAAGAAATCGATTTAATTCAGAGGAAATAAATTTAAAGAAGTTCGTGAATACCCGTCCTATAGAAGGGTTAGGTTTCAGTTCGTGATTATAGACGAATAAAACTCGAGTTCCATTCAATGAAAACGATTTAAAACACAAAAGAGTTTTGGTTTAAATCAATTGATATAAACATAAATATTTATAACGTTTTTTGAGCGAATTGAGTCGTTTTAAAGTTCACTTTCAATGAAAAAGTAATTGATTGCCAGCAATGAAAGTGTAAAAGAAGAAAATCAATTCAAGTAAAATAAAAGCCAATGAAAGTCGTGTCCACTGAAATGACAACAAAGAAATGGCAGACAATAAGCATCAATAGAATTGATGATGAATTTTGTGTTTACATTCTCTCCAATTGTTATTTTCCATTCAGTCATAAATTGAGAATCTCTTGATTTATTGAACGAAAGACATGTGCTCTCAATTAATGTTCTGGTGGTGTGACTACCAGTTTGTAGTTTAGCTAAAAAATTCCCAGGTTCTATTGAAATATTGCAAATATAGGAATCAAGCAGGGGTGCCGAAGGTACCCGACCTCAGGGGGGGGTCCCTCCGACCAAAAATTCAGGGGGTATAGGGGGTGTATTTTTCTTTCGAGGGGGGGGGGGTGG
>JAQGCS010000672.1:0-19501 GCA_034702105.1 Fuscozetes fuscipes
CCGAAAAGTGTACCACTCTAAAAATTACTTTATAACAGGGAAAATTTATAAAACGGAATGTTATAATAGGGAGAGTGCACTGTACATAAATTTATTTTATAGATTTACCCATAAGACCGGTTCTCATTATACTATTTTACATTCAAATCTCCCTTATTTAATTTAAGCTCAGGAGAAATACATGAGCCTATGTACAAATTTTGATTCCCATTATAGCCACGACATGTGACTTCAGTTGGCGTTCGTGACTCTAGAGAATCAAATTTTGTTGGTATAATTTCTAAATTACCACAAATAGTACTTGCTCTTAAAAGTAAGTAAATACAATTAATATTAGGCCTCAAAACGAATTATAGAAATGAAAATAGATTTTGTGAATTTCATACGAATTAAATACTGTAAAACACATTCTTAAACCATAGATAAATGCAAATGTGATTAGTTATGCTATCAGTCTTTTAAATGTGCTAATCAATCTCTTAATGTTAATTGTTTCATGGTGTGTCAGTTGTATTATACACTACACACTGCATTGCTTAATTTAAGTTTTATGCAACTTTAAAGTTTAGATATGTTAGATAATGACATAATAATTGCAAAATTGATTATTAACTATAAATATATTAAACAATTTTTTGTCATAAATTAAAATCTTAATACCATAAGAGGAAATTAACCTGCCTCAGAGTCACGTTCAAGACTATAATAGATTTTCACTAAACTAATAATATTTTAACTAATCATCTATTTATTAATTGTTTGATTGAGTCAATAAGTTTTTGAAATTGAAATCATTTTACTAAAAATTTAGACTTTGATATTCAATTCAATCTAAAGCTTATCTAATATCACATGAAATGAAAGTATTTATGATTTCCAAGGAAACTGTATTTTTGATCCAGCACAACACAACACTATATGAAAGGTCACTTTTGAAAAGTCAATATGCTTGATGAGCTTTTTTCTAAATCTCCAAAATTTAGAGGAGGGCGGGGGGTAGCGGGAGAAAAATGTTCCCAAAAATTTGCCGCCTCGCATGGCTCGGCTAAAACTTCGCGTTTGCGTTCGCCTCGCTCGGCGGTAAGGGGGGTCCGATTTGCCTCAAATCTAGGGGGTCTCCTCGAGCTCAAAAACCAGGGGGTATTTGGGCTATACTCCCCTCTGGACACCCTTGCTTTGCACATATCGACTAATAGATATGACTTTTTGTAGATTAAAATTAACTGGTTATCAGTCATTATCAGAAACATGCAAAGAGTTTATTTGTTTGAAATTATGAAATAAACTTAAATAAAATGATTGAAATAATAATAATAAATATGATTTTTATATTAAACTTTATAATAATATCTTAAGTTTTGTTGACATCACTTTCAGAGTTTTAATATTTCCAACATTTCTAAGGAAACGAACTAAAATCTAATAGATTGATATTTTTTTATCGAGTTATTTTTGAAATGTTTATCAAACGCCTGCGACTGTCATCGAGTCAATCGAACAATGAGTCGATAAACACAATGGGAACGAATATCCCTTATTTGGCGATTTCTATGCAATTGGAGTCATCGGCGCGAGAAATCCACGACACGTTTGAACACTTGGAGAACACCGACTATAATGCAGCCGAAGCTGATCTCCAAGAGTCCACTTCAGTGGCACTCCATTTATGTAAAAGAAAAGTACTCAGACCATATTTCAGACTTCTGGCAATGTTGGGTTGGAGGCCAATTATTTATCCGATCGCACCTCAAGTAACCTGGTACGCCAAACTGTTCAATGCAGTTTATACATTGTTTGTTATTTTGCTCATGGTTGTCGGGTATGTTCTGCAATACGCCTCTTGTTTCAGACAAGATGGATATCCCCCCTATCGCAATGCATCTGACGATCAATTAATAATCAAAGACAATAAGTTGACCGCAACTACGCTTAATAGTTGGGGTAAACCAAAAAATTCAAGCAATTCATCAAATTATTCGTTGGATTTGTTTTCAAATCCTAATTCTGTGAAAAATGTCAATTTATACAAATGTTCGGGAAATTTCATTAGTCTTTATCTCATACCAGATATGTTACACTTATTCGCATATCTTTTTGTATTTCATTTGATGCGAACCCCCGAATGTGAATGTCTGCAGAATCTGTTGGAACGGGTGTTTCTTCAGGCCACTCGAATAAATGGATGGTTTATCGCTCAAAAGAAATTGGTGCAAACTCTACGGACATTTCTGTGGTTATGTGTGACATGGGTTATGGTGTCTGTGTTGGGTCACACTATTCACATCATGATATTCCAAGAAATGTGCTTTACTTGGATGGAACCCGATAGTGACCTTATCATAAAAATAATGACAGCCTTCACAATATTTTCGTTGACGTGGAACGACATCGTCTGCGCCGCTATTGTCACCAGTTATTCAGTTCACTGTCAGCTCAATATATCATTTATTCATAATTTGGTTTCGGGGGTCAGAGAAAAGAGAATTGATTTTCAGGTTATTTATTAGATATAGTTTTAAATATCAAAATGAAATCATTTTAAATGTTTAGGAATTTTCAAAGCGAGCTGGGGAGTCACGAAAGTTCATCGATTATCTGAACTCAGAGCAAGCTCTTGGTGTTTCGTTACTAATCGCCAACTTTGGTTGTAGAGCAGTGGTGGCCATATTCGGACTGTTGTCTCAGCAAATAGTGGTCACAAATAATATAAAAGTGGCGGTTATGGTATTGATATCATCAGTTCTCTGGTTATCTCTTCTGAGTGTTCCAGTTATACAAGCAATTCGTCTCACGAATAGCTGTCAAGAGCTGAGGCTTATCGGACTCGAGTTGCGATCCCGTCCATTTGGATATCAGGAAACATCACAAGAAGATCTAGACTCATTACTTCTATTTACTAGTAATATTAAAATGGAGGCCAAAATGTTAAATATTCCGATTAGAGCGTCGGGAGTCGTCTCAATCCTTATGATCACAATATTAATAATACTATTTTTAGGGCAAATTAATTTCGTTAAGTTCTGATTTGTTGCTTAACTTTGTTTTACATTTTATTTATTTATATAATAATCGTTTAAATTATTTTATAATATTCTCTATTTATTGTCAATTTTATGCTAACAATTCTTAACAAAGTTTTTAGTATTTATTGTTTTCACATTTAATGACAATTCTTGAAATCAGTTTCAGTGAACTGAGAGAGACTTCGTTTTGAATCGTCCGAACACTTATTGGCCTGTATTTGGGTCTTAGGGCTCACGTTTTTATCAGTGAACAGCCATTTATTGACACAATCGCCACATTTTATGGGATTATTGTTCAAAATCAAAGATGATTTTGCGTTTGATTGGAGAAAAGCCTCGAATATAGTTTGATTCAAACGAGTAATGTTATTGTCCGACAAATCGAGTTCAACGGACAGCCGTTGCTGAACAATATGTGCGAGAGTTTGTCTGCTCAGGTCAAGGTCTTTTATACCGTTGGAGCTGAGAATGAGTCTAATGGGTTCGAATTGCCAGACATCTTCACCAAAACTCAATGAGTCGATTTCAAAAGCACCTAATTTATTGCCAAGGTTGTTGTTTGCTAAGTTGATAACCACTGGTCGTCTAAGTGGCCAAAATATATTGTTCGGAAGTGAACTGAGCTTATTGTTGGACAGGTCTATTTCATTCAGTTCGATATTGTTGTTATATTCGGAGGAGAACTGATCCGAATTCAATTTTGTAATCTTATTGTCACTTAAGACAAGTCTTTGTAGATTATCGGAGTGACTGAAAGTGTCTTTTGGAAAGTTTTCGATTTGATTACCGCCCAAATTGACGTATCGCAAGCTTTTGAGACCCAAAAATGTGTCGGAACTAATATTAGCCAATTTGTTGTTAGCCGCGTCCAAAAGGACCAAATCAGGAAAATTTCCTAACGATATACTTGTGATCGGATTCTCATTCAATTTAATAAACGAACGAATGATTAGATTTCCAAATATCTAAGTTATTATTCAGTTAAACGTTATTAAAGCGCTTCAAAGAAAATAAGTTTTTATTGAATATACTTCTGTTGTGATTTTTGTGACTCCAGTGTTGTAGAGTTCGAGTCCTTCCAAACTTTTCAAATAATTAGGTATGGATTTGTCCACTTTTTCCAACACAGTCTTAAGCGTCTGATCCGTAACTGACTTACCCTCACATCGAATCTGATTTGTGAGACAAACACAGGGACTAATATCACTGTTTTTCACCCCGGGACAATCACATTGAACCGTCGCTAAAAGTAAGAAAGAAAACGCAACCAAACCTATGATTTACAATAGAAAATGAATGACAATAATCGGCAATATTTCTGTTATTACCTTCAATTGAAAACATTTTGTTTTGTCGAAAGAAATGAATTCAATGTAATAAATATTGAATAGAATGCAGTCAGACTATTATCAGGGTAATTGCATCTGTTAATTAGAACTAATAAAGGTTGCAGAATATGTGAAAATAAGCACATGTTTGCGATTTGATGTTTGCGATCATATTATTGGCACTTTTGTGCTCTTATTCTAAAATTCTCTATAAATTAGATCCGTTTCTGATTTACTCTAAATTTCAGTTATTAAGGTTGTGGTCGCTTAAGTTAGGTCATTACAGATTTCTCTCTGATTGCATCGACAAATAGAATAGAAAGGATCAAAGTCATCTTGATTTTATTAAGCTTAAAACGATGTCATTAATAAATAAATAAGATAATATACCTTTTAATTAATTTATATTTTAAGCGATTAATCGGAAATATTTGGTATCTTTATATTAAATGATTGTATTTCTAAACACTTTAAAAATGAGATCAATGCCACAATCATGTGGACCTCCTGGACACAAAAATGAGATAAATACCATCTTTTCTCGTTGAGTATTACACAATCACTTAGACTAAGAATCACATCTACTATTTGTTATTAAGATTGGTATAATTCTAAATTAAATCTTGCTCGCTCTTAATTTCAATTTTTATAATATATTTTCTTAATTTGAAACTAAACCTCAAAATTGTTTTAAATATGGATATAATCCATAGATATGTCCCAAAAATCAAAGACTTCGATAATAGACATAAGGCGTGCGAAGAACTGATGCAAAAATTTATGGAAAATTATTCTTCAATTGTCTACGAATCAGAATCTCATTTTATTAGCAAATATTTTATGTCAGCAATACTTGCCTTCTGTGCAGACATTGAATTCAAAAACCATAAAATATTAGAAGAATTTATTCGGTTCTTCGTTGAGAAACAGTCAGGAATTTGGGATATTTGGTCAGTCCATCAGTTCGAACGGACACAATGGACGGCTATTGAGGGATGTTTGGGGACTCAACTTAACAATCTCAGACATAAAACTGGTTTTCATGCCTTGAAATACATAATTGAAATCTCACACAAACTCAACATTGAATTCGATGATCCGAATGACAAGGATGTGAGAATCCGTTTCATAGACTTTCCCCGATTTGATGCAATTGAATCCAAGAGTGAGTTATGGCGTAATTTACACCATCCCATCATTGATTGCACTCTATTACCTGAAAGTCCTCACATTTTACAATTGTTATTACAATTTGGAGCTAAAATTCCAACGATTGACTATCAGATACAGCACTTCATTAATCGCATTCAATACTCGAACGCAAAACCACAGACATCTGAAATATTGCTCAAAAAGCTCTTTTGGATCAAATTTGTAACAATCGATATCCCGTTTCAAAGTCTGTTATATAAAGAGCTTCTGATTTTAGGAAATCAAATCATTGAAAATTTGAGGAATGAATTTGAATTCACTGTCAATCACTGTGTTCTGGATCTTATTCCAGAGATTCCTTCACTCAAACAGATGGCCAGACGTGTGATAAGAAATACTTTAAGAACTAGTTATGGATTACCGCAATGCATTGATCAATTACAAATCAGTCCTATTTCGAAAGACTATTTGAATCTCTTTTATTTGTGAATAAATCTAATCTTGTTTTGAGTAAAAAGAATTTAATAAATAGAAAATCAATGAAATAAGAAATTAATTTAAATTCTTTTCGATCCAATCCATATATTTTGGAACTTTTGTGTAGACATCGGGTGCGTTATATGTACGACAGGGCAATGAGAAGGACACCAGACCTATTTGATGAGCTCTACCATCTATATAAGTGATGAGCGGTCCACCAGAATCACCCATATATGCTCCCTATTTAGCAATGTTTAATTTGTCAGATTAGTAGAATTCAAATAAACTTACAACACAGTGGCCATTCCTGAAAGAGCCGGCGCATAGCATGCGATCAGTTATTTGATAGTTTTGAAAATTGTATATTTTTCGGCACCGATTCATATCGACGATAGGAATCGACAACTTTTTTAATTTATTTGGCAAAAATCCAGCTAAAAGAGACCTATCATTTGTCATTCCCCAACCCGCGACCACCACATTATCGGTGACATTCAAATCAGTGTCAGGAATGCAGATACTGTTCACTCTTTCGTTGAATATAATGGGACGGCTTGTTCTTATTAGAGCGATATCGTTTGCACCGGTACTTTCATCCCAACCTTCGTGTACTACAATTCTAGAGATGGACATCACCTGATTAGATGACTGAATGAGAGCATTGCGCCAAACATCAGTCCCAATAACTGCTCTCAATTGCATCGGCAGATATCTATTGGCCAGACTTTATGTAAAAGACCAAATAACTAATTGATTGACTCAATAATCAGTATTGTCCTACCCGTCCACACAATGAGCTGCTGTCAAGAGCCAGTCGTGATTTAAAATAGAAGCGCCGCATAAATGCTTAAAATGAGGAATAGGAACGATGGCACCTAGACCGATTTTCTGCAGTGACACTTGCCAAGGAAACTCCTCTATAGACGCATCCTCGCCTCCAATTATTCGGGCCTCCCTGTTACCTTTGTACTTGCCACAATCATCTTTATTGAAATTGATTGCATTCATTTGAGAGACACAAAACAAAATCATTAAAAACCAAAGTTTTATTAAATAACTTTTATCGACAAAAGTATAAATGAACATGGTTCTCAGCATTTTTCCAATTGAAAGTGAAATTCACTTTTATTTAGTTTTTATAGAGAATTAGTGTCCAGTTCTCCCACTTTCACTTTCAGAGGCAAATGTGTCACTATTTTTGAGGTTTAGGTCTATGAATGTGATATCCGGACCAATAACTTATATTCAAACTTGATTTTCATCTAATGATCCATTTTATAAATTTTATATTGTTTTGCAAACTCTCTCTTTCATTGTAATGACAATTAAACGAATCCAATGTTTATTCAATTTCTAGTTCACCAAAATTGTTACGCTTTTGTTTTTTTTTTGAAAAATAAAAGTTTGAATTCCAATGAATTAGTAAGATTTAACTTGGTACTATACGATGCTTTCAACTGATCTATGTTATCCTTTACGAACTTTGAAATAATGTGACCACCTCATCTGCTCTATTCTACTGCGAAGCAAATTGTTTTGATTAATATGAAGCGATAACCCTGCACAACTTTCTACCCATATCAACTCTTTTTAATTACTAATCAATAATTAGCAGTAGTTAACTTTTTGTGTAACACAAAAGTGTAGCATGACACATTTTGGAATATTCAATATATTTGATTACAAACCAAACCACTCTCCATTGCACTAAATAGAAAGTGTTTATGGTACTTTAAATCTAAATAGAAACATATTGTATGTGTAAAATAGATAAGTACAAATCAAACTATCTTGTCATATGAAAGATATGAATAATAAATTTACATAGTAAGCTTTTTGTTTAGTTGGATATATGTCACAAATGAATCAGTCAATTTAAAAACCGCACTAGCTCTCCACTGATGTCTAACATAAAAAGTACCAAATTTGTGATTATATAGCAACAAAAGAGTAACGTTTTATTGATAGGTTTGCGCGCTTTTTCACTATACGTCACGTGATCTGCTAGTGCTGTTTTTAAATTGACTGATTCAAATACTATTTGATAAAATCTAGGTCAATTCAATGTTAAAGATTTTGATAGATGTCAAAAATTGTATTGACTCATATTTGTACTTGCACATTGTCTAAATATACTCAAGAATATTCCCAAAACAAGTAATCTCTGTGATCAAGGTCTTTATTGGTTACACAAAAGCATTCACTGTTTGCATTAGTAAAATGGCACAAATTGTGTGAATTTGTGTTAAAGTTAAGCCATTTTTGCGACCGATAATTGTTTACTCAAATACGCCTATCATTGCATTGATTGCAAGCAATCGACTGAATGTGTTGTAAACAAAACATCAATAAATCAATTTTCAAAAGTATTTTCAAACCAATTGATTGAAGCAATAATTGATTGACTAAATGGAAACAAAAAATGAAGACAATAGCGAAGAAGTGACCACTAATTCAATTCCTTTTGATTTCGAAACGTTTGACTTTTTGGACAAATGTCTTAAACAAACAAAAGAAGACTTTGGTTTTAACACATATCAAATACAAATCACTTGTTTCGATGTCAACCAAAACCTGTTTGTCTTCGGCACTAATTGTGGTCTCATTTATTGCTTCAGAAGACATGCCTTCAGTTCTCATCAATTATTCAAATATCGATTGTTCTCGAGTGCAATAAATCTGATTAAACTAATAACCGATGAGTTATTGTCTTTCGTCACCGAATCGGGAGTTTATGTCTGGAATCGTTTGAGCCGTAAATTTCTTTACGGATGGAAGTGTCCAACAAAAGCTTCGATCACTTGTCTGCAGACATTTATGTCTGTAACGGAGCGAAGACTGCTGTTATATAGCGGCGATTCCGACGGTTGCGTCCGATTTCATGATCTGATTAAATGTCAACAAAACGTTGTTTACAAAGACTTCGGGTTTCAAATAATTCAAATCGAATTCATCGACAGTCGAACTCTTCTGATCTCCAGTTCTTTTAAAACCGTTATTTTTAAAATCAATGTTTTAGATCCAAAACAAAAGATAATAAGCGTTGGAAAAAATGAACGAAAAACTTGTGGCAAATTTGGAGCCGTTTATAGCCATAATACAGATCTTATATATGGTTCGAGACCTTCATTGCATTTAATCAAAGCTGATATCAGCGGTAATGTCATCGAAACGATAAGAATCAATAATATGACAGAATATGACTCTTCACAAACTTTCGAAGAAGTGTTTCAAAAACCAATCACTGGAAAAGTAGTCTATAAACTGGGAGTTTTGCAACTCTTTTGTAACGATCAGTACATTATCTCAGCCAACGATTCAAATCTATTGATTGTCCGAACGGACGGACAGTTTTGTATCAAAGAAAAAGTGGACCAATTGATTGATGTGAAAATATCCGCCGCTAATAGTAATGAGGCCTTCCTTTTGCTCAAATCCAAACATATTATTCGCATTCGAAACAATCGAATGAAAAGTTATGCCGATTCTGAAACCAGCAGTGAATATGAAAAGAGCTCAGAATTTGAAGATAAGAGCTCTGACACCAAGAGTTCAAACGAATCGCTGTTTAATTTAATCAAAGGTCCGGTTATTGTGAATCCCATTTCATTTATTGACGAAGAATTGAAGAAAGTTTTTGATTTCAACGCACTTCAGACCAAATTATCCAAAAAGTATAATCAATTGTCCGCTTCTATCATATCAACAATTGATCCCAAAATTTTGCCCAATTCTGATAAAAATGTTTTTGTGGATCCGGAATATGACAATACTATCAATGAGTCCATTGATGCCAACAATTCAGTGACAGATAGTCCTGAAGTCTTATCACCGCTTGTGGTCACTCGCAAAGGGAAGCGCAGAATTCGACACAATAGCTCTGATTCTTTAATGACTATAAATTCAACCACAGAATCGGTTAACAGTAATGAAGAGATCGTTCCAAACAGTATTAATCAAATTGAGGACAACCAGATAGTGCCTAAACTTATCATTTTAGAAAATAACCGAACAAATGATGACAATCGTCTCGAAATGATTCTGAGTGCTTATCGAGAGGCCAATGGATTATTAGATTCAACTGAACCACAAACTGAAGAGTTTTTCATTGAAGAGAACCAACTATTAAATGGAATTGAGATAAATATTTCTTCAAATGAAGAAGAACTCAAATCCGACGATATTTTGGAAAATTCAAACTCAACTGAATTAACAGATATTAAAAGCGAACCACAGATGAGAATAGAGTCGATTGAAACCGAAAATAGTGTCAAAGAAGTGAAGAACTATTGCTGGCAACTAATGATTCGATTATATGACACAAAGGAAACAAAAAATTTTGTCTTTTCTTCAATTAATTCATTTGGTTATAACAGTGATTCTGAAATTGGTTTGATTTGGTTCGTGGTCAAAGATCAAAGCTGTTTAGTGTATTACCCCAACTTTGATTCTTGTAAACTGAGCAAAGGTCGCGTACACTACATAACTTGTGCAACTTATGACCTCTACGTTCTCACTGATTCTGGTCTTATTTTCAAAAGAGAAGGTATGGACGCGACTAAACCGGTCGGAACCAAATGGTCTCAAATCAAAGGCAATAAAAGCAGATTTAGGTTGACTTCCATCAGTTTAAATGCGAAGAATTCAATTCTTTGGTGTTGTGATGTCAATGGCGAGACGTGGGTTCTTCAGGTAAAAACCCAGAAATGGGTTTTAATAAAGGACTTTAGTTCGCATTCCATTGAAATGAGAAAAGTATGCGTTTCTCCCATCGATTCGACAATTGTTTGGGGAGTCGACAAATATGGAAAAGTATTCGTCCGCTCTTTTCTTAAATCCGGTGATAATCGCAACGACTTTTGTGGAGATGAATGGCTTCTTATGGACGGCATTCTGGCCATAGATATCGTTGTTTGTTGTGATAATACAGTACTCATTGCAGTCCAAAACAATAAATTATTTAAAAGAAGTGCCAAAATAGGACCAAATGATAAAATTAATGAATGGAAAGCAGTAAACGCTCCCGAAGTTCCTACAGACGACTCATTTATTTCTCTATCAGGTATTCAATCAATTTATACAATCGTTTGATTCAAATTTAATTTCTTCTGTATTTTAGTGACTGAAAACAATGACATTATGATAATGACAGCAAAGGGTTCGGTTTGGCACACATTCACTAAATCTAACAGACATTCAGCTACAGAAGACTTGGATTGGCTCCTAATCTAACGCTTATATTAAATGCAATATATTTTACTAATATTCAAAGCTATTGTTTGATATATAAAACTATTTTTCAAACAAATGAGTGATAATATGAATCAGTATTCAGTGCTTTAACTAATATTTACGGCTATTTTATCGTTCATTTCTTAATTATATTTTTATTAATCATTGAAAATAAAATTATTTTAAAATCTAATAATTTTTGTGTTCACCAAACTTCGGGGTTTAATTACAATAAGAAAATAGCTGATCACTGACCTAGATCACTAACAATTAGGTAAGTTCAAAATATTTCTTTGTTTGAAAGTGAGCAGGACAAAGAGTGTACACTTATTTCTCATTTTTGTGATTTAAACGCTTAAATGTTTAGTAAAATATGTAATCAACAAATTATTAAACAATTTTTGTCGATTTTCTGTCAATCGATTTGCAGTCATGTATTGTAAGCCGTCGTAGAGTTTGAGAGTATTTTGTTTTGTTTTGATTCACACATTGTTTTGAAAATGCGATCATTTATTGATTTGACTCAAAATTGTGTCCATTTATTCAATAATTAATAATTTTGTGTTTAATTAACGCAAGAATTACATCAAAGATGTCGACAATAAGTAAAGAACTGTTCGAAGAACTCAAACAAAGAACTGTTAATTGTGTTAATGAACCCAATTATGAATCGATTGAAAGTTTGCGTCAATTCATAACCAAATGCGACAATAATTTCATAAACTCTTTATATCAATACTCGATATTTCCGTTGCGACTAATTATCGCTAATTTACCCAAAAAACAAAACAAGTATTTATTAAATGACTTTATTTTCTAAAAATTATTCACTAATTGTATTGAATTGTGTTTCAGTTGTGAGAAAACACTGATATCGAGTGTCGAATGTCTTTCACTAATACTACAAAAATCACGGATCAATCGGTTCGACATTTTTGCAGACATTTTCGCGAATTTGTTTCATCTGATTGATGACAACCGATATGTCATTAATGGTAATTATTTCCAAATTAATTCATTTAAAGTTTGACCGACTTTTCAATCATTTTCCGACAGACGAAGAAAAGTCTGCCTTCAAAGCAACCGAAGACCTAATTCTAAGTGTGATTAAGTGCTCCAAAATATTAATACAAAGCTGTGATGACTGTCTTCTGCCACAACTGGTCAGCCCTTCATTTAGTGCTCAATTCGGTCATTCGATTCATATACTCCTCAATACCGCTAATAATCAAAAATTTAGTTCACTTAAAGTGGAAGCCATTGAAACCATTGATTGTCTTTTAAATAAATGTGAACTCAGTCTCACTCAGGACTGTCTGAAGAGTTGTCCTCAAGATTTGATCGCATATTTCTTACCCGGAATTTCGATCAATATTTCTAAACTAATTTCAAGTGACGATAAACTTAATCGGAAAGTCATCTCTTCCTCGTTAACCCTTTTAAGTAATACTATTGTCTTTGTTTTTAAAGACCTAAAAACTGATCCAAATGTGGAATCAGATAAAGTAGATTCTAAACCTGTGCCAAATCAACCCCAAGATATAGAAAATACCGATTTCTTTGTGATTCGTGACCACAAATGGTTAGACAACACCTGCGATAAAATGTCGATAGTTTTCGAGAAAATTATCTCAAATTTGATGTCTCACCAGAACTGGAGTGTCAGACAATCGTTGGCCATATTTGTTATTAAAATATTAAATAATTGTTCGCCACTTTTCACAAACAAATGTTTATCTGTTTTAATAAGAGTTCCGTTGACTTATTTAAGCGATGATTTCCAACAATTGAGACTCGAATGCGACTCATTTGTGACCAATTTTTCCAGAGCTTGTGTCAGTTGTGATTCTTCTAAGTCTTATATGGATCTAATTGAAGATCAAATTGTTGTACACATCACTCGTTTGCCGCGTAGTATACGAATGGGTACTGAAAGAGAGAAAATCACTGCTCTTTACTTATTATACGGATATCTTAAATGTTTGGACACAAATGGAATCAATTATTTGTTTAATTCACTTCAACACAAACAGATGCTCTTTGAATGTCTTATAGATATCTGTAGTTTCGATATCCACGGCATTGAACTCTTAGAACAGGTTTCAGATTCAGAGAAAGTTACTTATTTAGAAGATCAAAAAATATCGACCAATTGGGTGACAAAAAAGTTCACTCATCTGAAAGACGAGAAGTCAGTGACAGCTCTGATTAAATGCTGTCAATTGATTGCCAGTAGAGTCGAAGCACAAGTTCTGATCGATTATTTGGTGGATATCTCCAAACAATCAAAACTTAATCCATGCGTTCTTTTTGTGGTCAATAATTTTATGTCTGGAATTAGAGGCGATTATAACGAATCTGAAGAATTGTTGGATTTATATTTAAAAAACATAAATTCGTTGATAGAAAACAATACAATCGAAGGCATGAATAAAGAAGTTCTTCGGCAGTGTCTCTTAATTGAAGGATTCACATCCTTTCTTCATTTATATGACTCGGAATCATCTCATAATTATCTTCTCGTTTGTTTGTTCCCACTTTTGGAGAGTGTGGGGGCCTCCCACCAGCCTCTATTCGAAACTTCATATAAAGCTCTGTCATTAGTTTCGAATCATTTTCACTATAATTGTGTTTCTGAACTAATCGCCGATAATATCGATTATTTAATTAATTCGATTTGTGTTAATTTGAGGCACTTTATCGATAATCAAAGAGTTCCGACTGTTATCAAAGTGATGCTTAAGTATTCCACAGCAGATATGCTTCACCTGTTTGTTGACGCTATCGAACAAATAATTATTGCCATCGATTGTTACCATAAAACACAAGCTTTACCTCTGATGCAAGTCTTATATTCATTTGTTTCTACAGTAAATCATTATTTTTCATCAAATGTTAAACTAATTGATAATAATGTGACGATTGATAGCAATCGTCAAAATTTTTTTGAGAAAAATACTCTTAATTTTGTCGAAACTTTTGAAGACTTCATCAAAAATAAGAAAATAATTCAAAATTTTGACATCGATTCGGAATCTGTTAGTGATAATGAAGTGGAAGACCAGAAGAACGAAACAGAAGATAGCGTTAAGAAAAATACTCCCTTTTATGTAGTGATGACCGAAAAAATATTGGAGCGCTGTATTCATATCATGTCTAATACCGATTCTAAAGTTAGAATAATTGTATTGAATATTGTTGTCGAAGGTCTGCGTTGTTTAAAACCATTCGAAGGTTTGTTTCATTCATTTGATTTCAATTTGTTGATGTCATTTATCTTTCAGATCATTTGCTTCCAATGGCTCACAAGTTGTGGTCGCCTCTTGTGGAACGGTTTGCAGACAAAGATATAATTGTAATGAAGCGCTCATTTCATTGCTTGCAAATTATGAGCAAAACTTGTGGTGATTTCATACGTCAACGAACTGTTAAAGAAGTATTTCCTAAGATTTTATCATTTTTGAGTTCTCAGTCGCACATTAGTTACAAAAAGGACAGGGCTTCGGCCTATCGGTTCACTATTGCCTATCAGTTTCAAATAGATATTCTGTGTGGCATCGGCTCCATTGCTGTCGATCTCGATTTGATAGACAAAGACTTGTGGCAATTGATAGTCGCAATAATACCATACCTGTCCTCATACCAACCGCCGCCACTTCAAGACTCGGCAATAATTGCATTGAAGACGATATCGGAATCGGACGGAAGTTCTGTATTTTACTTTTTGAAAATGACTTACAGTTCAGAGGAAGGAAGCAAGCTAACTTTTTCTCAAAATCAAAACAGATTCTTATCTGACCTCAAGTTTGGACAGAATAACAAAGAATTTACTAAAAATGTTACAAAACTTTTAGATTATTTAAAGATTTAAATTTCTGTTGATTTTTAAAATCAATTCAATTATAGCTATATTTTTAACATTAATTATAAAATCGTTTTTCTATTTATTTTTGTTTAAATGATTTAAAATAATATTTTTGAACTAAAATTAATTATTAAAACAAATCATAAAATATTTACTTTTGATATAAATAACAATTATTTTCAAAATAACAAATATGTTATAATAGGTGTAACCACTGCTCGGCCCACAAAAGAGAGCCATATCGGCAATAAAGTGATAATTGAACCATAAAAATAGTCTTCAAGTGTACTCAAACGGGTGAAGTCCTTTTCTCCTGTTCTGTTGCGCCTGTGATTCACCACATTTTGTGGCACTTTCTTCAGATCGTAGGCCCAACCAAACACAGCAAAGAAGTCTATGAAAAGTGTAGCCGTATTGAAGTTGCACTTCCAGCCCAACTCACTCGCCGAGTAGTCCTGCAGTCAGTTAGCTCTTAGACAAAATAAGCACAACAGTCATACAAACCCAGGGAAATGTGTGATGAAAATTATGATAACCTGACAATACAATAAACACAATCAAAACTCAACGATTAACCAAGATACTATTACCCTCTCCGTGAGCCAAGTACTGAACCGCTCTGTTCTCTCGCGGCTCAATGTTTTTATCGTAAGCTCGAGAGCCGTAAAAATGAGCGGCAGAGTTGACGAGCCATGCGTTGTGTAATACAAATATGTAGCGAAGTGTTACACACATGAAGAATGAGTTCCAAACAGTTTCGTTCCACAACAAGTGGGGAATGTATGTGGGCACTGCGCCCCATATTAATATGACTAGAGGAATATATAATTTCCTTTGAAAGCGCACAATAGGGTCAGATAAGACATCGCTCATGTCTACATCTGAGCCTTTTTTGATGACTTGGGTATGTTTTTTGCACATAAGCCAACCCATGTGTGCGAAGAAAAAGCCTCGCTTTGAGTTATGCGGATCAGCATCTGTTTCGGAATATTTATGATGAACTCTATGATCGCGACACCACTCGTATATGTCATTCTGGAGCGCCATTGTCTCGAAAATGGCCAAAATGACCTGAATTGCCACAGAATTTAGAGATGATTGACATAAGTACTACATTTGTTGGCCTACCCTTAGCTGCCATTTGGCTTTATAGGCTCTGTGCGACCAAAGACGATGGGCACCGGCTAAAACGCCAATGGCTGAACTGAGACCGAAGAAATACATGGCAAAGATTGTCTGCCACTTAGAGCTCATTAATGTGAGCCAAACCCCATAAATAGCACAAATATGTAGTAAAGACATAAGGAATACATTCTTCCAAACGATCACTACTTTGAACGGCTTTTCATCAATCGATGTATTCTTTTGGCTTTTAGTCATTACTTCTGATTTTTGGCTCATTTTTTTAATTCTTAAAAAACATAAGTTTTTAAAATTATTCCAAACATTAATTAAGTGATCAAAATATTTGCTACAAATTTCAATATTTTATTAATTTCTAAATATTTGCCAAATAATAGAATCGTACAAAAAGCAAATGAATAAAAAAGAATATTTTTAAGCAAAGGCAATAAAATTGAACAATGTAATTGTACTAATCGCAACTGTAAAAGTTTTTTTACTCACCCAAGTATAAAAATTATCAAGTTCATTGAAACTCGAAAGAAACTTTTATCAGTTTTATGTTAGCACAAGTCCAGGGTCAATGCATCAAAAACAAAAAGGTATTTCTTAAACACACCAAATATTATCCATTAATATTCATTTGTCTTCAAAAGTCGACTTTGAAGAGAAAACATTGAAAAGTCATTTGAAAGCCTTCACCGAAATGTTTGTTTTGTGATTATTTTATGACAAATGAATGTTTGGAAAGCATTGAAGGGTTGGTCAGCACAGACTAAACTCGATAATCAAGTTGTCGGGACTTTTAATCGATACGAATAGCAATAAATTATAGGAAACAGTGAATCCATTGTTTTATTGCTCATCACTAATAGGCAGTAGTGGTGTGTCATATGTTAAGAATCGCGGTTAAGCACCCATTCAGTGACAGATTAGGTCAACATTAGGTCACACTTTTTGTTTGACTTCAAACAATCCGAAAATAGCATCCATAACCTTTTCACATCCCTTACCTGCATTCAACCGATTTTTCCAATCAAAATAAGTGCTGTATTTGCATTGATCAGATAAAAAAGTAAGAACAGTTTATAATTAACCGGATTGTTAGCCACTTGAATACCACCTCCGAAGCGCTGTCGGACCACTTGTTAGACATCTATTTTTATGTTCGACTAAATAGTCGAAAATAAAATAGCGTTTCATAGGCTGTCCCATCAAAAAGTGGTGCGAAGACTACACCTCTAACTAATAAATCATTGGGAACACCACATTTAGATTGCATTCTTGCAAATATTCGATTGTTTTCAGTAAACAACAATTTAATAATAAATAGCATTCCTTTGCCTCCGAATTATGTCATTCGCATAAAAATATAAATAATCTTGCAAACAATTGATTGCAAACATATTCGACTAATATTTGTTATTTAATTCACATTCAGATTATAATTGAAATAAATATTAGTTTTTGTTTTCATATTTTTAAATGACTTTAATTCGAAAATTTATATATTTTTAAAAATATTTAGGCTTTAAGTTTAAAAAATAAAACAAATACAGTAAGTATTCGTTTGTGTCCCTCAATCGGTTCGAAAGAATCGAGGGACACGAGGAATAGGGTCCTTATACTTTAGTAACACCTTTCAAAACTACAATACAATAAATAAGTAAAATTTTAGTTTTATTATTACTATTTGAAAAATATATTATTCGACAATAAAATCAGATGCTTGGACATATATTTAAGATGATCTCAATGTCGTTGATTGGAGACCACTCTTTAATTATGTCCCCCAGTTATAGGACTAGTATTAAAAGTGCCTCCAGAATCAGTAGAACGAGTTGTACTTTCTAGAGCTGCGGGTGATTTAGAGCTGTCTTCCTCTTTGATGTCGACATTTTGTTTGTCCTTCCGTTCGACATCTAGTGATGGACTTTTCCACAGATCGGGTGAAAGGAACGAATTTTCCGGAGTTTTCTTTTTAGTAATTGTTTTGGCGTTTTGTTTGCCACACAAATAACACAAACAGATGACTATCACCACTACTGTGGTAATGATAATGAATGTGACCACAATCCCGATAATAACCCACAAATTCATTGATGAAAACCTTTGTTCTGATAATTATAGTCAACAACTGATTCCTTTTATTCAGAATTTAATGTCTTTTGATCGGAACTGAATTGACATTTAAATAACAAATTATTGTTAAATTCATTCATACATCTCGTTATTAAAAAGCAATAAAATAAGGTTTTACTCAATTAAATAAATTAAATACAAATGTGGACACAACTTATTCTTTCCTAAACATAAACTGATCCCAAAAACTTTTGATAGTCTTAAATCATTTTTAATAAATTTATTTTGAATAATTTTTGTAGTCTTGGTCATTTCTTCGAAGTTATCTCTCAGACATCAGTTGATTCCTTCGGTTTCAAAGCAAATGTATAATTATATTCTTTCCATTCTTTATATTCTGAAACAATAAAAGTGACGCCAAATGCAGTGAATGAAAAATTAAAAAGTGTAAAGAAGGCCGTCCCCACAAACAACAAGAATCTGACGATTGGATGCACCAAATCATAGGATAAGTAAATTGAAATAATCGACACATAAAGGAAGTAATAAATGAATGAACACATAGTGAAAGACAAACCAAATCGAAGTAAATTCTGTTCACTCAAAATAAATTGCACGAAATTATCGGTAATTGTGACGATTCGGACGTTCTCGTAGTCATTGCCACAGATTTTACAGAAATCTATTTGTTTGCATTCAATGTGTTTGGAAAGACATTCGAAGTGAACCCAATTCAAGCCATCTTTACATTTGCAGACATCAATCAATTGTTGCTTTTCATCAGATTTCGCACAAAAACGACACTTCAGTTCACTAAAATTAAAATTATTTACACTTTTATCCATTCAAATGGTGATATTTTTCACAAATATTTGAAAATTGAGTCTTAGATAGATTTGAATTGACTTTTGAAAACTTATTTTAAACTTATATTCAAATATATCAAAAGTGAGTGCATTCGTCGCAAAACATTTCAATTGTTGTTTATTTTTTCAAATTCTTCATTCAATCATTTAATGTACACTCTGTTTTAATTGCTTAAACGCACCTAGTTTATTTCAAATAAAACTTAAGCCATTCAAGATAGAGTCATAATTTTTGGCTAATAAATAGATATTTTAACTAGGCAAAAAATTTGCTCATCAAATTTTTCCTAGCTCTCGGTGTTCTGCGCGTGTAGTGGAAAACCACATAATAAAGCGTTTCAATTGTATAGA
>JAQGCS010000673.1:0-19492 GCA_034702105.1 Fuscozetes fuscipes
TAATTCTAAACTAAATAATTGTGGACAGAGGTGACTGACCTCTTGACAGAAGTGAAGGCAGAGTAGAGTTCAGTAATGACATCATGTGTTGAACGCATCAAACGATCGCTAACTCTATGTTTACATTGAATTGAATACCGTTTGCGAGCAATGAATGAATGACTCAATTATTTACTCGACTCAACGAATTTCAATCATTTATTTCATTTAATTTATTAGTTATTCAATTAATTAGATTTGCATTTATTATAATAAGCGACAAAAGAGACACTATTTTGAAAACTATGTCATAAATCTTAAGATAAATCAATTGAAGACACAATTTATTAGAATTTTTTTTCTGCAAAAATTGTTTTGCGATTCAAATGTCGACAAAAAATATTTATTTAATTATTAATTAATTAATTTATTTAAGTAATAAAATGCTTGAATTGGAGTTTCATGAGTTATTTCGGCCTTCGAGTGGATCCGATGCGGCGAAGAAGTCGACAGAACGGTCGCCGAAAGCGGCGAAACACAAGAATCGACGAAAACAGTCGATGTCTCGGGAGATGCGGGAAATCGCTTCGGGAATACTGCGACAAATGCTCGACAAAAACAACTGTCGTCCAGCCGTGGGCTCACTTTCCAATAGTCAGTCACATCCGAGTCAGTCGAATGAGACGCCATTCATCGAACTTAAGTCAAACGCCTCGGAGTTTAGTGTCTTCGCAGCCATTCGTCAATCAGTGCTTCAAAAACAATTGAAAGACTCGTCACTTGTTTTTAATTCGACTTTTGGTCGCATTTCAAGCGCTGACAACGAAAGCGAAGACGAATCCATTGATAATAAATATAAAGAGTCTGTGATGAAGGTCTGTACCGAATGATCATCGAATCTATTCTTTAATTTATTATTAATTAAACGAAAATTTCTTCGAATAGTTATTGGATTTAATATCTATCTGATTGTTAGGTTCCAAAAGTGGTCGGCTTAGGTCTTAGCGTTGCATTCGAACTGATCCGAGAGTCTCGCACTTGTTTACCATCGCTTTGCATTCGAGCTCTTCAGGCGCTTCTCAATGCACTTCAGGGACAGCTTCCAGAAGGACTCAAAAGTAAGTGATTTCGGGAATGGTTTGAAGTTTAATCAAAAGTCATGTAAATGTCTATTCAGACGAACCGTCAGATGTGATAAACCCTTTATTCGATTTATTGCTGGAATTGGCGTCTTCTCAGTCAACATATGATCCGAGCACTGAAACGTCTCAGCCCTCGACATCAACTTCAGTGTCAAACAATCAGACATTCGTTGAGCTCAAGTCATTTGCCTGTTCAGCACTTCTTAGTTTAGTGACAGCCAGAGGAGACACTGACAAAACACTGACAGCTATAACCGCTCTCCTCACAAGTCCTCAGCTAACACTCGACAACGACGCCATTGAAACGCCTAATATATTAATATCGCTGCAGAGGTCTGTCCATTGCGTACTGTTAGGCAAAACCAAAAGACCTGATTGGGTGACACATGGGTTCTGTGCGAACGCATTGTGCGATACATTCAATGTGAGAATAGCCGCGGAAATGAGTAAATACTTCAAACAGTCTTCCCTCGCATTCGATGGCAAATATCTATATCTCTATTCTGGTAATCAAATACACAAAATCGGTTCGGGATATTGCGGGACAGTTAAAGGACAGGTTGTCCACAGCAACAGCATTGGTTCGCATAAGACTCAGAGCGGACTCATTGGTTGGATCGGATATGTAGGCGACAGTCTTTATCTTCAGACGAATAACTGGACGCATAACGAACTGATCCGTTTAGATAAGAACAGTCTCAAAGAAGTGGGGAAAGTAATGTTAGGCGTTCCCCAATTGGGTCCCAGTGTTTGTGCGTCAGATAATGAGAGTCTCATTCTAATAACGGCCACAAAAGACGATTGTTTTTCAATCAGTACTCTGAAGCCACCGAATAGCCCCTCCTCTAATACAATGTCTGTCATTCAAGAACTCACAATCAAATTGTCCCACAAATGTCTTAATGTCTGCGGAGGTGTTGGATCAGCTATTTTTGAGCAACCGGTTGTGCGCAACGAACAACAACCAAAACAACAACTACTTCGACCAATCGATGCCATTGAAGCTGAAGATATCGTTCAGATCTGTTGCGGCAAAGATTTTGCGCTCATTCGAACATTTTCTGGGAAAGTCTATTACACGGGAAAAGCACAGAGTCTGGGTATTAAACAGAGTGTCATCACATTCGGCAAATGGTCTGAATTGCCGATAACTAAGTCACCAAAAATCGAACACATCTCTGTCGGACACGACGGCTCACACGCACTCTTAGTCTCAGAGGACGGTTCTCTGTTCTTTGTGGGTGTGGCTAAAAGAGGCGAAGATGGAGAACAGACTAAGAGTAGGCGCCAACCGAAAGCTGGCAAACCAAAGAAGATGATCAAAATGGAGGGCAAGTCTGTTGAGTTCAGTGCTTGTAATCACGGCTCGAGTGCTGTCGTCACCAAAAATGGAGAACTCTATCTTTTTGGCAAAGACGCACATCATGTGGACAGGAATACTGGTTTAGTGACTTCTCTCAAGAATATAGTCGTATCTCAGGTGGCCATCGGAAAGGCACACATTCTTGCGCTGACCAATAAGGGTCATGTCTACACTTTTGGCATTTCTAATAAGGGTCAGTGCGGTCTCGATTTGATGCAGACCTCATCCAATAAAGAAATGCCAAACGAAGACATCGATGAAAGAAATTCCGAACAGCAGATTGATGTAACCGAAGATATTACTGAACCATTGTGTGCGTTGGGTCAGCATCGGTGGAAGTATGACCAATGTATGATCTGTACTATATGTGGTGAGTGCACCGGATATGGCACGGGTTGCATTGCGAGTGGAAAATCTGAACGAAATCCTGGTATGTCCTGTGGTTGTGGTGCTGGAGATGCCGGTTGTGCCGACTGTGGCTGTTGCCGTGCGTGTGAAGCTGTTCCTAAAGAGCCGTTTGCAGCCAATGAGAATATCGAGCCCTCAATGATGCCATTGAATCAAATGGCTTTCAATGCCGCGCAACAACTCAATTATGGCGATCCTATCAATGATGAGGTTCAAAGATTTGCTGCCGCTTTTGCGATGGTAGACCCGGGAATGGTTGTGGGCCCGCCTTTGGATCGATATGGAGCTGCTAATGAAGTACATGTCTATGAGGAGCCGCCATTCAGTAGAGCAGCCATAAGAGCTGCACTCAATCCTCGCACTGAAAGACGCAGAATAGGTATCGACGTTCTGGGAAGACGTCTTCGCCATAAAACATATCGTAATTTATTGGGCGCCGGCAGAGCTCACGACTCAATGGCAGAGAACGGTGGACCACACATAGAACTGGTAGACAAAGCCGTGTCTAATGTGCTTAATATCGATATGTCTGATGCCGGCAGTGATGGCGAGACTTCAAAACTGACTCAATTGCCACCGACTAAACTCAATATCTCCAGTCGTATAATACAGATTGCATGTGGTCTTCACCACTCTGTTCTATTGAGTTCTTCTGGTGATGTCTTCACATTTGGAAGCAATCAATTCGGACAACTCGGTCACAATGACTTTGCTATAAGAGAAGTGCCGACAAAAGTGTTGATTAATGCAAATGTGGTTCAAATTGCGGCCGGAAGTAATCATACGGTTTTGTTGACGTCCACGGGTCAGGTCTATACTTTTGGAACTAATCAAAAGGGGCAGTTGGGTCGAAATCCCTCAGCTATTGACTTCTCATGGAATGCTATTCCCGCCCCAATTCCCAATATCGGACAACAGTTTGGCCGAAAGGCTACATTCATATCTGCTTCGGGTGATCACACGTTCATTAAATTTGACGAATCGCTCATAAATCCACTGTCGCTGTCATCTGCCAGAGTTATTGCCAACCGGCGCTGTATAGCAATAATTCCATCGAACAGCGAGAAGTCAGGCGCAGCCAAAGATTCCAGATATGAGTCAATGGAGAGACAATTCCATTCACTAGTCATTAGTAGATCTGACGGTACCTGCAAATCATTCAATAGTTCAGATCAGTTGGAATTATCCAACTTTTCAGCCGTTTGTTTGGATAACTTTTATGATGTGCTCTGGACTTATGACTCGAAGAGCCATTCCTTCAATCGATATAACCTGATATACGCAGAAACTAAAATTCCAAACCATTCTTTGGCGTTGACTTCAATACTACTGCCAGAGTTAGCTCTTCCACAAAAGTCTGGGACATTAGTGAACAGATCGACCGCTGCTCTCAATTTGTTGTGCACTTTGGACACACTCACGACCGCTAATCAAATGGGTTTGTCTTGAATTTTATACTAATAAATTTGAATTTACATTAATTCTGTGTCCAAAGGGTGGACCATTCGAGAGGACGACCAGACAAAGAATCAGATCACTAAAGCTTTGACCAAAGATGACTACTCTTCTGTTTGTCGATTCGAAAGTCATGGAGGGGGTAATCACAACATTTGACTGTAATTCAATTTAAGCCAATCGTCTAATCCAAAGGTTGGGGATTTTCAAGTCATTCAATCGAAGCAATTCGATTCATGTGTGACAACGATGTATTGCTCGGAGGCTTTGGACTATTCGGAGGTCGCGGAGAATATACGGCAAAACTTAAATTGTTTGATATTGGACCTGATGGGGGAGAACAGGAGGGAGACGGAGAAATATTAGCAGAAACCGATGAAATCCCTTTCGAATGTGCCGCCCGTCAGAAATATCCTATTCTGTTCGATGAGCCCATTCCTCTCCAAGCAAGTCGATGGTATGTCGCATGGGCTCGCATTTCAGGCCCGAGCAGTGATTGCGGCTCAAGCGGCCAATCTGTAGTCAACACTGAAGATCAGGTTATCTTTTATTTCAAGAGTTCAAAGAAATCTAATAATGGAACGGATGTAAACGCCGGACAAATACCGCAACTGTTATATAAAGTGATTTCTTCCGGAAGTGATTCTTCGAGTCATGTGATGAACCGAAATGATTACAACAATCTATACGAAGAACCCATTTGTATAATCGGAAAAGACTTTTCTCTTTCAGTGAACGCTAACTGTTTTCAGTCACTTCTTAAGCTCCTAAGTTGGAGTTGGAAGTCATTCAAAGACATTCTGTTCGATATAAATACCGGTAATGCAGAGACTGGCAGTACTTTGACAACAAATCTCATCGAATTAAGACATTTGACATACATTTGTTGCGCTTCACTTCATTTGCTTAAAGTCTATATCAATGAAATATATCCGAACAGACAGACTGAACCCAAAGCCTGTGCACAGACTAATGATTCTCTACGATTGGCTGAATCCATATATGATGTGCGAACACTTTTAAAGCATATTCTCTCAGATCCGCCCGACTCTCCGCCGCGAAATCACTCGTTTACCGGCGAAGTCAATACTTTCATATCACAGATAATGGATGAAAGTCATGAAACATTCCTTTCCTGTTACCACTCATTCTATCCGAACAACTCATTACGTTGGAGAGGTTTATGTGACCTTCTTCTCAGTGACCACCATTTGCCCCCTTCCCGTTCTGTTTATCTCTTGTCTGCAATGTTGGCCGCCTTATGCCGTCCATGGCTTCGGTTGACCCAAACTTTTCCAATAATGAATGGTTTGGATGTATATCATCTTCAAAGTCCTTCTGACCTCCAGAGTCCTAATTCAGGTCTGCCTTTCGTTACTTATTTCAAATATATTTGAATTTTTAAAAATAATGTTCAATTTTCTATTACCGTTTTCCCCGCAAATAAAGACATTTCGTTGCAGTGGTTACTCATTTCCTGAGAAGTGTCTATGATATCTACCCATATGTCGGTATAGGATGAGAGTAAATAGAATCTTTTTAAGTTCACTTTAAATTCACTTTATATTGAAATAATTTAGGATTTCTATAGTGTTCTATTTTCCTTGTGTAGAATGAGTATGACATCGATAAGTTATTCTAGTTAATTTAGGTTTTATTAAATTTGATCTGATTTAAGAGGAAATAACTAATATTTAACGTTTAAAAATGACTTAAATTGCCTCAGCTTTACTTGCATATTTCTCTACCCCGACATATGTGGATACTATCCTTATCCTCAATTTACTACATTTGGTTATTTGTGAGGATTACGGTAACTCATTGATCACTTTAGGTCTACAATGAGATCACTTTCTCATATTGTTAGCACTACAGAACATTTTTCTTAATATTTTAATCACTTAACACAATTGTGTTTTATTTTTGACTGGTTTATTCTGTACACAGATTTAGGCACTTATCAACACTCAATACTCAGCGATAAAATCCAAGAAAAGACGGACCAAGAAGGCTGTCATTCGGGAACTGAGTGTTCATTTCGTGATATATTCAATAACTTATTGAAAATAATCGGACAACCGATCAGATATTTTCTCGAATTGGAGAACAGCCCCAACCCTTCCGAAGAGATCGAAAACGGATTCGAATTAGAGAACAGTTATTCCATACAATTAGTGGAGAACTCCTGTAATTTAATCACAACAATAATGTCAGAACTGGTGGCTCAGGTCACTGGCATTGGATATGATTCACAAGTAATGAGTGGCCAACAGTTGCACATAACTCCGTCCAGATTTTCGCGCGTATCACAAAACCGAACTTGGAATACAGGCAACGGTTCGCCTGATGCAATCTGCTTTTCAGTGGACAGACCTGGTATTTCAATCGCTGGCGTAACTGTTTATGGTGGTATTGGCAATGAATGGCACTACGAATTAGAATTACTTGATTATGGAGGAGGAGGGGGAGGACAGACCGCCGAAGAGAGAACGATAACTCGTGATCAACAATCGCATCCGTGGCGTGCGATTGAAATGGCAAAAGGATCATACTCATTTGATGACAAGTCAACAGATGTTTGTGAACTAAAATTTGATAGACCTGTTCTGATAGCACCAAATGTTAAGGTAAACTCAACTCTTTTCAATAAGTTTGCAGTTATTAAATGGATTGTGTTTTTCTAAGTACGCCATACGACTCAAAAACCACGGCCCCCGCACTAACAATGGGGACGCCGGCCTCACACATATCAGAGGACCTGACAATACAACTTTCACATTTAGTGACTGCTCCTTAAGTTTTAACGGTACGAATCACACTCGAGGACAGACACCACAAGTGAGTCATTGCCTTTAATGGAAGCAATTTCTAAGAGGTTTTGTTTTGAATAATAGATTCTTTATTATTCTGCGCCGCAATCGTTTCCTTCGGAGTCAAATCACTTTCCTATTAATGAAGAAATTCCTCGAAAGAATGCAATCGCTATCAGTGAGAGTGTCATCGGTTTAACTATAGATCTGTTACTTCAGGCACAGGACTGCGCGTCATTTGATCTGATTTGGAAGATATCGACATCACTTCTAATAAAAAAGTTGTTGCCATCAGTTTTAGCTCATTTGGCGCCAATCGCTTCATCCGACTCTAAGAATGCGACGCAAATCCTGTCAATGACTCGACAATTGTTGCCATTAGTCGTATATCTGAACAAATCGAACGATTATACTCTTCCAAGTCGTTCCTTATCTCCATTACCGCAAACCAGTCCTACGATAACCACATCTCGTCATTATGTGACCGTAGAGAGCGATCATCCCTACAAATCAGCCACAGTTTGCAACTATTCTGTTAAGTTTGCGCCAACAGTCAGATGGATGTGCATTGACTTTGACAGCCGGTGCGCAACTGGTCAGCCCGAAGATACCCTTCAGATTTATATTCCAGAATATCGTCAAACAAAGTGTTGGGAGTCTTCCAAAGCTATTCAAATTCAAGACAACAACAAAACTCTTTGGCCGATACTTAAAAAGTTCACCGGAAAGTCCAATTGCTGGCCAACCGATTCCATTTTGGTTCCTGGAAATGAGTTGATCTTCTCCTTAGAAACGGCGTCCGATTATGTAAAGGAAGACAAATCTCTTTATTATGGATTCAGAGCTCAAGTTATTGGTTATGAAAACCCAATAACTGAAGGCCAATACCTCGGTCTTCAGTATTTGGAACAGGAATTGTCTTATTTGTCGGGAATTTGTATTAAAACACTTCTAAAAAAGAATTTAATTTTACCGCAAATGTCTTTGGAAGCACAGGTCAATTACGAGACAGCTTTTCAAGTGTTCGAAACTCATCCAAATCTTCTGAGTAGAGGTCTGGCCCTTTCACATCCAATGACAGCCTCTGAAGCAATTGAAGGCACGGTTCCCCTGGCAAATGAACACCCTTTCCTAAAAGATTTTTGTTCTCTAACTCCGGGCACTTCCGGCGCACGACTCGCCAAATGGTTTCAATGCGAGTCATTTGTTGATCCGAATCAATGCGAAGTTCACTGTAGTTGTGGTACAGACCAAGAGCTGCAGTGCGGGTGGCCTACAGTCATAACAGTGATAACTCGTGACCAATACGGCAATATAGTGAATGTCCCCAATCTTAAAGTTGAGGTCAGCGCACAGCCCTTCAAATCTAACACAAATACTCAAAACAAACAAATGAATGGCGAGTCCTCTTCAGGAGATTTATCTGTACCACAGCCCCCACATAATGTTCAGTACACGATAACAGCTAAAGATAAAGTGTTCTACCATGCCATTACGATGATGAGACAGTTCGAAAACTACTCATTCGAAGAGCTTCGATATGTGACTCCTGTATGTCGACCCACTATCGAAACAATGCTCGTCCGTAGCAATAATGACGGTACTTATACCGCCAATTGGACGCCGGGTTCTACGGGTTGGTATCAGTTGAAAATCACTGTCGATGGAGTCACTGTTAATACCTGTCAATCAGTACAAGTGGGCGAACCACCAAAAGGAGTGTCTTTACCCCAAATACAGCACATCTCCAACAGAACAAATAAGAAATCTCTTCCATCCCGTACTCGAAAATTTGTGGTGAGAAACAGCGCTGGCCTTAGAGTCCGTTCCCTTCCATCACTTCAGTCGGAGCAAATTGGAGTGATTGAAGTTAATGGAGTCATTACTATAACCGAAGAGTCACATAATGATGACGGCGTTTGGGTTCGACTCAGTCCTGAAAGCATTAAGAAGTTCTGCAACACACCTACAGCACAGCATAACATCGAGGGCTGGTCTCTTCAATATAATCAGCATTTGGGCAAAACATTATTGGTTCCAATCGGAGAACCGAAGCCTATAGTTATGAATAATGGACCGACCGGTGAATCATCACATGAAAGAAAACTATCCATCGATTCGATGTCACTTAAGAAGAAGAAACCGAAAGAATTTAATAAACGAATAGAATTTCCCGGTTTTTATCACGTCGTGAAGTGCGGAGTTTCCGGTCATAATATCCGAAGTAAACCACATCTTCGTTCGCCACCCGTTGGAATGGTTGTCTTGGGAAATATTGTGGGAGTGGTGGCTGATTCTACCAACACTTCCGGTACTTGGCTCAGACTCGACGACGAAAGTATGAAAAGATACTGTTTTAGCACTGATGGTGAGGCCTGGACTTTGTCCCGAACTGTCAATGATGTGATTTATTTGCAACACGAGACAGAAGTGATGCACATCACTGATGAAGAAGACAACGAGAATAAAGTTTTCCAATATTCGAACCACAAATCAGTTTCGAAATATAATGGTTTACCGCCGAATCCATTCAGTTGTTTATCTCTAGAGGACCGGTCGTCACCCACTAACAGCAATGCCTGTGCTATGTCTCAATCTATTTGTTTCGACAAATCCTTGTCGTCAATGAGAGACCAGACGAGTATCAGTCAATCGTTTGCGAGTGAGTCTGAAGTGGAGTCTATTGCAGCGGACAGTGTGATGGCCTCCCCCTCTATGTTTGGCAATACATTCGCCGAGTTTGAGAAAACAGATGCCGATTCTCTCTGTGATAGTCTGACTAACTCTACTTCTAGTCTGACCACAACTGGCAGTCGAGTGGCAGCTCTTCAGAAGAAATTTCTCGTCGATTCTGAAGTTAAAGTTTCTTCTTCTGTAAAGAAGAGCTTATCTGAAAGCCCAGCTCGAGAACCCCCTCCTGAGCTTTCAGGGATTAACGTAAAAGAATTAGTCAAAGCTATGAGCTGTGATCCCAGTCCTACTCCTCCAACTACACCCCCATTGAGACGAACTCCAAACACATCAAGAAGTTCCTCTCCTAACGTATCGATCGGAAGTACTCGACGCCATACAACGACAGCCATTCCTATCAGACAATTGAACAATAGTTTCGGTGAAACCAATTGTGATATCGTATCAAATGTCAGTTTAGACAAAGAGGTCAGCGATTCGACCGATGCTTCCAATCGTAAGTCTTGCGCACAAAAAGCCACCCAAACGAGTCCTCCAGAAGAAGGGCTGCTTATTCCTCCACATTTTCTTCAATTCAAAATCAATGAAGATATTAAGCCAAGTCGTACCCGACCCACACCACAAACTCTGTCCCCAAACACGTCGACACTGAAATCGTCGCGAAATTCTCGTCAAAACAGACTAAAGAGAGAACGAATCCATTCCCCGATACATAATCCCAGTTCTAGCTCTCAGGCTATCGGCGGAAATGGTAGACTCATGACTGTGAAAGAGGCAATATCTAATAGTGTAGCCGAATGTCTGCGATCTGTTTTCGCTGCTTTTATATGGCATGAGGGCATACTTCACGACACTTTGGCCGCCGCTTCTTATCTTAAATTCAATCCCGAAGTGACAAAAGAAACGGTCAAATCACTAGAGAGTGATCACTACAGCGAAACAACTGTCAAATTTAGGCACAATAATAGGTGCGACAGTCGGGGCGTCACTAAAGAACAAAAGGCAAAGTTCAGGCATTCTGTAGAAGTCTCGCAATTAAGTGCTTTACAACAACAGGAGTGTTATCTCAACGCAAATATAGAGCCCAATAAAGTGATCTCAGAAACAGATTTACAACAAGAGGTCAGCACTAATTACGAACCAAATGGCGAGCAATTGATGAGTCAATCAGAAGAGTCGGCCAGTGATAAGCTTATGATTCCCGAAACATTAGTAAATCTGCTTAAGTTATGGGAAGCAGTATCCAAGTGTTGCCTCAATGCCATGGCTGAGCCGCCATCAGCTCTGACTCCATCAAATCAAACGGCGCCGTCAACTCCCGTACAAATGTTTAATAGAATTCAAAACAATCAGCGAATCGTTCAAATGGTTTCCGAAGAAATCAATAAATCGCGTAATAAATCTGCAAAACAACAGTACAACGAATTGGCCTCTAATTTAGTGGCTAAAGCCTATGCACCTGTCCATCGATTCTTCGGAGCGGTTGCTCAACATGGAAATCTATTCGGTGAGGCAGCACTGGCTAATGGTGGTCCACAACTCGACCACAGAGAAGGATCTCATTCATCTCTCTGTGAATTGTGTGGAAACAGCTATTCTTATCCTGTAACACATCACATGAAGAAAAGCCATCCTGGATGTGGTGAACATGCGGGTGGCAAAGGATACAATAGCTCTGGTTCATTTTGTGGTGGTTGGGCCGGTCATTGTGGTGATGGCGGTATAGGTAGCTCTAATTGGTATTTGATTTGTGATAAATGTCGGGACAAATATTTGGCACAAAAGCGTCACAATCGGAACAACTCTTCCAAAGGTGGCAAACATTCGGTGCCTGAACTCAAGACATTGCCGTTGGACTCACCTTCAAAAACAAATCTCTCGTCTCCGACAAATCAGTTAGAAATTCATCAATTAATGAAAGAGAATGCAATGTTTCTGTTGCGAATGGCCCCTTCCAATGATATCAGTCCCATCACAAACGCGTTTAACTCGAGTCGTATTCGTCAATCAATGGAGTTTTCAATTCAGACAACAAGCTTTCAGTGTTTGGAAAATCTGGGAATTCATCACTCAATCTATGATCAAAGGCTGGCAGAAGAGCACCTCTCAGAAGATGATATAATCGCCATCCAAACGGGCAGACCATCGAATTTAATGGCAAACAACGAACAATTTAACGCAAATGAATCTTCAGAACATTCAACGAAGTCAACGAAGACAATGGCCTCCCGATCACCTTTCCATAGATCTGTTTCTGTGGGCCTCCATGACTGGAGTCAAGACAGAGTTGTGTCATTAGCTCAGCGCAAACGAGCCATCAGTAATGACAACTCGAGCACTACTTTTCTCTGTCAGCCCTCAGCAAATCTGATAAATTTATTGCAAACATGTGTGGGTGATTCCTTAAGTGCACAGCCTACCACATCCCATAGCTATGATAATCAACAGCAAATGGTTACTAATGTGTTGCACCGGCCTATTATGGCGTTCATATTACATCCACACGACTTGTATGGGCTAATGATCACTATGAAAGCTGCACTTCGAAAGGCCTCCTGTAGGACACTGGCTTTACAGGCACTCAATTGGCTGTTAAGGAATGTCTGTCAACCGATGGCTTTACACGACTTGATGTGGTTTTTCGTCGATTCTTTGACACCAACTGAAACCAAATCGAGAGAGAAAGAAGAGATTGAAGACAATGCGAACGGAGTGGTCAATGGAGTGGCCAATGGAGTGGTCAGTGCTAATGCCATCAATGCGGCCAACAATGCCCGCAGTCCTGGCGATCGAAAAGATGAAGTAGAAGTTCATTATCACAGTCAGACCGATGTCTGTCAGCATCCATTATCAGACCTCACCATAGCTGGTGAAGCGGCCCAACCCTTGACATATGCCTTTCATACATTCCTTAGCACCGTATCTGATTTGATGCCATTATTGCCAATGGGTTCTCCCCTCCAACAGATTGCTATTCGCTGTTTTTGTATAAATTTTTCAGCAGAGGACCACTCATTCTTACACCAGTGCCACGTCTTCTCTAATATCAGCAAAATCTTCGGTAGAACTGAAGAAGAAACAAATGGAGTGCTTTCAGAAGAAGCACAGCAATCATTTCTGATACAACCGGTGATTGAAGCTTACCAGGACCTCACCCCTCAAATGGAAATCAAAGCCTCGTCGCGTCAGGCAATGATTGCAAGTTTGACCGATAACTCAACCGAAACGTTTTGGGAGAGCGGAGATGAAGACAGGAATAAAACCAAAATAATTACCATAAATAATAGCAATGATGTAAAGGATGTAATAATCAAATCTGTTTACATACATATCGATAACGTTCGCGATTTGGGTTCAAAGACATCTCACGTGACCTTCAAATTCGGTGATTCGAGTGCTTTAGAGCCACAGTTGACTAAACTCAAAGTGTCAGAAGTAGACAATCGATTCGCTGGTTGGCTCTATTGTGTCATACCTTACGTGGAGTCATCTCTCAAATGTATTAAACTAGAACTTAAAGGACCGGACAATACGTTAAGGTTGAGACAAATCAAAGTTTTGGGTTCGAGTGCCGCCAAATCTCAGGACAAACCGAAGCCATATATCAGTTCTATTCAAATACAACAAACTAATTGTGAGGCCGAGACGTTAAGGGTTTTCCGATTGCTTACATCTCAGGTAAAAACTAATTATTTGTTCCTAATTTAATAGCTTTTTCGGACAGGTATTCGGTAAACTTATATCAGGCGAAGCAGATTCTGAAAGCGTTAAAAACGAAATGTCTGGAAATCTGTCTGACCCGGCCGTTGAAGGCGGTTCCAGTGGTGCGGCCAATGATTTACGCGAACATATGGTTGGAATACTGTTTAGTCAATCGGGAAAACTGACTCATCTCCAAAAACAGGTCACTTTTCTTATTGTTATTTTTGAATAAATTTGACTGACCATAAAATTAATAGGTGTGCGCTCACATCGTCCAAGCAATCCGTGTGGAGGCTGTCAGACAACGGGACGAATGGGAAGCATTACTGTGTTCGAAGTCATCGTCGGTCTCAGTCAGCGGTGAAATCCCATCCGATGCTTACTGTTTCGAAATGCTATCAATGGTATTGGCTTTGAGTGGATCGACAGTCGGTCGACAATACTTAGCCCTACAGAACGATCTTTTGCTAGATTTGTTCAATTTGTTACATACGGGCTCAGCGAGGGTTCAAAGACAAGTGTGTGCTCTTTTGCGTCGAGTGTTACCTGAAATAAGACCAACAGATTTTGCTAAAATGTTTAGCATATCATCACTTCCTCCGCGAGATATCATTGTTTCTAACGATAAGGAAGAGTTTGACATCCATTCCGTCGGTATTCTCGATGTATTCCTTGCCTGCATTGCGAAGGCTTTGACTGTTCAGACCAAAGTCAAGGGTTCTGTTGGTGGAACAGGAAGTAAAAGTGTGACGACTGTGACTCTGGCCACTGCTATCCATCCACGCGACCCATTTGGTGATAGATGGTGGTTAAGAGGGTGTCTTTCACGCAAATTGTCCGAATGCATTATAGCTTTACTAAAAGACATGAGTGCTGGCAAACTTTCTGAATCCTGGGCTGTGGTAACGAAGAATGCAATCGCACAGAATATACTCAATTTAACCCGAATTAATGAACGGTTTCGAACGCCCAGTGAATGCATTAAAGTACCGACTCTTTGGTTATCGTTAGCCTCTCTGTGTGTGTTAGAACAGGAACACGCAGAGCGTCTCTCCTCTAGCCATTGGGTTAATGCTGGAGATCAAGAAAATGGGAACCAACAGTCAAGAGTGAGTTACCTTTCTTTGCGAAAATATAAATTAGTTGAATTTTGACTCATGTTTAGCCCCTTTGCGACAATCACGACGATGGAGAGACCCCTGCAATCATTCTTTGCAATAGTTGTGGCAATTTATGCGCCGAATGCGATCGATATCTTCATCTTCACAGCAAAACACGTAACCATCAAAGACAGGTATGAGTTCTCTATTCTTCTCACTATTATTTCAATAAATGTTTCATTCGATTTAATAAAGATATTCAAAGAAGAAGAGGAAGCGATTAAAGTGGATCTGCACGAGGGTTGCGGTCGTACTAAACTCTTTTGGGTAATGGCTTTGGCCGACTCCAAAACACTCAAAGCAATGGTTGAATTCAGAGGAGAGAACTCCAGAACTAAAATTATTCCGACAATTAGTGGTCAGAAATCTGTGGCCACAAACATCACTGGTATCTGTCGTTTCTGTGGAACAACTGGCAATACTGGGCTTTTAGCCATTGGAAACGTATGCAGTGAAGCAGAGTGTCAGGAATACGCGAGGAATGCCTGCACTAAAATACTCACTTGTGGCCATCAGTGCGGAGGCGTTGCCAGTGAGTGGAAGTGTTTGCCTTGTCTTCAGGGATGTGGTGGCGCTCAACTTAAACAAGACGGTGAAGATATGTGTATGATATGCTTCTGTGAAGCCTTATCCTGTGCCCCCGCCATTCAACTTAAGTGCGGACATGTTTTTCATCAGCACTGCACTAAAGCTGTTTTACAAAATCAATGGTCTGGTCCTCGAATCACATTCTCGTTCTCATTGTGTCCCATCTGTAAGATTCCTATCGAACACTCATCATTGGAGGACATACTTCTGCCGATTAGAACCCTTTACGAAGACGTTCATCGAAAAGCATTAATGCGTTTGGAATACGAAGGCCTTCACCACAACCGCATCGACGCCGCCAACTATGCGATGGAGAGATATGCATATTATGTCTGTTCCAAATGCAAGAAAGCCTACTATGGAGGAGAAGCGCGCTGTGACGCTGAACTGGGAGTCGGCGACAATTACGACCCGTCAGAGTTGGTGTGCGGCGGCTGCTCCGATGTATCGCGGGCTCAGATGTGCCCAAAACACGGCACAGATTTCTTGGAATATAAATGCCGATACTGTTGTTCAGTGGCGGTATTCTTCTGCTTCGGAACCACCCATTTCTGTAACGCCTGTCACGACGACTTCCAGAAATTGACCAGTTTGAAAGAGTTCCCTAAATGTCCGGCCGGTCCCAGAGGTAAACAACTCGAAGGTGACGAATGTCCGCTTCATGTTAAACACCCGCCCACTGGTGAAGAGTTTGCTCTGGGATGCGGTGTCTGTCGTAACGCTCACACCTTCTAATTGGTTGTCATTTAGGAAATTACTTAAAATTAAGATTTCGGTCAATTATTTTCAATATTTATTCAGTTCTTTCATTCGTTTTTTCGAATTTACGCCTATTTTTCACTCAAATTGTTATAAATAGTGAAACAAATTATTATTATTTGACGAATAAATAAATAAAAGAACTTATTATTTGTAAAAACTGAAGAAAATCATTAAAACAATTTAAAAATTTTAAACTTTTAGTCCTATAAATATTTGACTCATAATTCGTCGGAAACGCAGTCCGTAATTGTTTTTGAGTCTGAATTTTGCTCAGAATTATGTGTAGAAACATCTGAACAACTATTCAGTATATGATTCATTCTGTGGACAGCTTTCTGGTCGGGAGATGTGACAGAAGGCGGGATTAATACTATGTCTGTTTTAGATGACAGGTTCTCCGCTCGACCGCACTCTGAATGTTGTTTTTCTACCACTTCTTCGACTGGAAGTGGACTTCTATTGCCAATGAGATCATGGATGGAAAGGAAGTGCGACTTATGTTTGGATCCACACAACTGAATGGTAGACATATTGGGCGTTGACTGGAATGGACTGCTTATCGGCTGTTCGTCATCGCTATCATCACAAGAATCACTTCCGGCATCGAATTGAATGCGTTTGATATTATTGTTGGTCTCATTGAAGGGATGGAGTGATTGTATGACTCCTTTCAGCTCTTTATAGTTCTCTTCATTTTGAGTATAAGTTTCGTGGGTTTCAGACTTCAAATGCTTTTGAGAACAAATCAAAACATTAGTTCTAATTATAAGACAAATGTGTTTTATTGAAGTGAAGCGAACCTCAATCAGGTCGTCATAGTCTGTGCCACAAATCTCACAAAAGGCGGGAATCCGTCGTTTTTTAACTAAATCTTTCTTAACTACAAATTTATTATTCGGCGAAGACTTTTGTTTGCCTTTAATAACAGTTTTATCATTTTTTGTGTTCTTTGTGTCCAATAGTTTATCATTGAATCTGTTCTTAACTGCCAGTCCTTCTAGTGATTCGACCATTTCGTTTGTGGTCTGTTTTTGTACTTTCTTTTTGAGGAATGGGCACATAGTCTTATCAAGGTACTCGAAGTTTATTTGTGGCCATTCGTTGAACTCCTTATAGACGGGTCGGTGTAGAAGACGACTGTCTTCCACTTTAATGAAGGGTCCTTTAAGTCTCTTGATTTGTGCCGAACTCACTGTTGGGTTATCGGCGACTACAGGACTCAGATGTCGGCGACAGAAGGCTATTACATCGGCGGCCAATAGTATAGTGATATTCCAATATCTGCCTCTCTCTAAGACATCGGTTGGAAGAGTAGGTTTTGTTACCGATTGTTGAGCCCTAGCGATGGCCGACAGCAACAGCTTTCCTCTCGACTATTGGAACGCAATTATTCATTAATTAAAAGAACTTAAAATCAAAATCAATGAAACAATTCGTACAAAACTTGAGTTTTTGTTTAAATTAATGGGCGATTGAATTATGGGCTCAATATTAGTGGTGAGTGTCGGTAAAGAATGTCTCGATTTGGCACTGGTTTCCACTTTGGGCGGCCACTCCTTTTTCGGCCGATTTGTGATAATATATTTGATTCTCTGGTCGAGAAAGCCTTTGATTTCCTTCAGACAAAAATTACCAAATATTTAACTGATATCCCGAACAAGTGGTCAAATAGTTAAGACATACTCCGCCTAATTCGGTGATATACTTGGTCAATTGTTTAGCGATTTGTGGCGAAGTTTCAAGATCAAAATAAAAATTCTTGCCCTCAAAACCGGCTACACTTGATCTGCGATTTGCGTCCATTAGTTTACACTAAAAAGCATTTAAACTAAAAAATTTATATAAACTTTTATTCAAACATAAAATAAGATTAAAAACTAAATCAATATATCATTGATTTTGACTAAAATTTAATTAAAATTAAGTCCAAAATTGTTATTCATTTCGTGGACTCAATGAAAACAAATCGCGCCTTAAGTCGATTGAGTGGCAAATGTCTCACAAATGACTCTCAATGTTATGCGCGTTGTATTCGCGCCAATACTTTTGAAATACTGGTTTCAAGTGATGCCATACCAGAGCGACATCTCTTCACTGCCCAACTCTTGCCATAACTTTTAATTCACTGTTTTATGAATAAGTTTTGCTTAAATCTGATTTAATTTACACTTTATTCGAATAGGTGTTCAATTATGGTCCATATTGCATGAGTTCATTGACCCAGTTGCAACATCACTTGATTATGAATATTGTTTTATGAGTTTGCAGAGTGTTTGATGAACTTGAATGGAGAGATGAGCGCACTCTCTGTCAGCTCCCGATTCATAGCTGTGAGGAGTGAAACATAGAAAAGAGCTTTCAATCAGATGTGAAGACTGTGTGCTTACAGACGATACACATCAACACAAGTCTCGCAAAAGTTTGCCAAACATTTAAACAGTTGTCACTAATTATCTGAAAAGATGTGATTTGTTTTGATTGTCATAACATTCACCGATTTGTCATCTGATCGTCACCTCAATAGTGAGCGACACTACTATTAAAAGGCAAGTGTTTTGTCATATTTTGTGATACTTTAGTCAAACATTACTTTATTTGAAACTTTGTTTTGAATTTGATTTTAAAAACATTGACTTCAAAACCAAAGCCATTAAAACATTAAAAACATTTTCTGCAAAATGTTTGTGATTTGTATTACATTTAAAGACATAAAAACCTAAACTTTAATAAAAATTTATTAGTTTTTGATAACCGTTTCGTTCAATAGTTTTATTTGATATATGAGTCTCTGTTTTATATTAAATTCAGAGTAAAATAGAGATAATATTTCTGTTGATTTTTATTGAAGTTATGTCGCGATTATCTCCAAAACCAAAACCATTGCAACGAAGATATTGTCATTGTTTTAGTCAATAGTTTTTTGTTTCCTTTTATTGTTTTCTGCAGTGATTCCAGTCTTTTATTATATTAACTATTATTTCGATGATTTTTATGGACTCTTTTTCTTCCGAAATAGACTCTAATCACGAGATTTAATAAAAATTTAGCGATTTTTACAAAAAATATTTTGGATTTCTGTCACACAATCTGTTCATTCATTCAATCATTTATTTCATTCGTTTCGTGTTTTATATTCAAAATTGACTTTTAATTCATTGAATATTTTGAGTATTTTTTGTCGTTTTAATTATTTTAATTTCCTTTAAGTTTGACTTTTTGTTGATCACATAAATAGTCTTAATTACTAAACCATTGAAGAGTGGACTCCCCCTCAAACCCAAAACCCCATTCACAGAGACAGACACAGAAACCCCACTTAATTTTGTAGTCAATTATTTGAATAGATTTACCAAAAATGACTGAAAAGAAACTCATAAATTATATGAATTGAAAATAGATTGTGAGGTCCGCCCAATAGTGGGACAACCACTC
>JAQGCS010000674.1:0-19475 GCA_034702105.1 Fuscozetes fuscipes
AATGATTAAAATCTAAGTGTATTATAATGTAAATCAATTAATTACTAATTATCTTAAATTTTGTCTCATTTCGTTTACAAGCAATTTCTGATATAGGCAAAGGTTTTCAAAAGCACAAAGCGATTGCTACTAAACGACCTGCACTGTAGTATAAAGGCACTATGCCTATTAGTTTACAAAACTCAAAGATCCATATTTCAGTAATAATTTATTTTTGATAAAAATCATGTAGCTAATTAATCGTTTAAGATTTCAAATAAATTCATTCATTTTTGAGCTTACAAGCTGAAGCAGTATCATAATAACATTAAATCTCTTTTTTCCAAAAAACCCTGTTTAACATATATTTCAATTATGATTCCTTAAACTCTATTGAACAAGTTCCACTGAACATATGTCGTTTCAATAAATAGCCTAAAATGTCCCTAAATTTGTATGGGAACAAACGAATATTCCTCCCTGTATATCATATATCACACACCGACAGATCTTTTATATGCTTTTTACAGATTTCAAATATCTATCACCGTTTAGAAGTTAGTACAGAAATAGATTTGACAAAACTTATTGATCCAACTAATAAATCCCATCTCTTTTTTACTAAACATTCGTTAAAATATGTTCTCAATATAAGCATCAAAAATGATAATAGAAAAATATGATAACCATTTTAGTTGCTTCCAAAGTTAAGGTAAATCATGAATTTTAGACACCAAGGAGTTTTGGACTGACTTTAAATTTCAAAATGGGTGTATAAAAACAATGTATTATATTTATATTTACAGAAAACACAACTGGTCGCTAATTTCCAATGACTTTATTCAAAAGTTTTACTCATTGCGAGGTATAGACAAACCTATCGGCTTAAGGAGAATAGGAGTAAAAATGACGGATGAAAACTTAGATGGTATCTAGTAGAGTAACAATGGTGGCCATGTTTTCGCCATGCTGTTCCTAAATATATAGTATTTTCGGTTTATTTCGCGCTAATTAGAATGCTTTAATTTACGATTATAAAAGATGGAGGGTAAAATGGACAATTTTTAGGCAAAAAGCATGGCCCACGCTTTGCGGCCATTTTGGGGCTCAGGGGGAATTATGACTATTATTCCTTGTTTATCACTGCTTTCAACAGTTTTAATAATGAGTGGCTCTCATTGTATGCGATAATTGTAGTTATTCTTAAACTAAATGACTGCCAAAAGTATACAATGATTTCTTCAAAGACCGACAAAAAGTGAAACTCAACTTTTAAACCTGTTCATCTGCAATTTTAAACTATTATAATTGAAATATTTTAACTTGTTTTTATTTTAATTTATTTCAAGCTAAGTTTGCTCTTGTTATCTTTTTAAAAACGGTAGTTTGTAGCGGACTATCCATATCACAAATATTGAACCATTGGTTACCTCTTTATCTTCGACTAAACATTTAATAAAACATTGTTTGCATTTATCTCTTCCTCAATAAAGTGTTATTTTGGAAGCGATTCATATTTTCATTTGGGTTTTGAACAAATCGAAAATAATTTCCGGTTAACTAATAGACAGTACTTTAATAGAGTCTCACTTTTCGATTACATAACAGAATAAAAGAATGAAAAGAATTTGTTGGAAATAAATAAAAAATCTATTATTTTAAATAAACTGTATTTTCCTAATCATTGTTTCACATCAATGGATGAACTCTTTTGAAACAACGATTCAAATCATGTTTGACTTTATGAGTGAACTATTTTTTCATGAAGTGATGTGAAAGTGAGTTCTCGTGAAGTTTACTCTCTCTTATCGTGAATTTTAAATAATTAATTAACTCTTAAATGAGACCATAATTTCAATATTTTATTTAAACCCAGAATTACTTCAAACAATTTAATAAATTATTCGTATATTAATCTCAATCTTTTTGATTTAATCTGAGTAAATGTTGGCAATCTTCAGTGCAGGGATGCTAAAGGGGGTATAGCCCAAGTACATCTAGTTTCTGAACGGACGGACCGCCAAGTGAAGCGAGGCGTTAAGTTTTTACCCTTTGATTTTTTTGCCATGAGGGACCTCCTTCCCTCCATTCGACTAAATTTTCAGGAATATTTTTTGGTCTCACGGACCCCTTTAGGGTCGTGGACCTTGGACACCCCTGCTTCTGTGGCATGATCAAGATCTATTGTCATTGATCCAATCATATCTAACTCAGTTAAATTGAATTACCCCTATTTTATTATGATTGATTCTAAACCTAAGTCGAATTGACTGATAATATTTTAACTAGTTAAAGTTTTCTTGTTATATGACCACAATTTGCAATCGAGTAAATTTCAAATGATATCCAAATAAATTGAATTAATTCAGTAAATGATGCCAAATATGATTTATTTATGTGCAAGGGTGAAAGTTATTTTTGTGTTTAGATAACAATTTAATGCTTCAAAAACAAAATTCCCGAACATTTCAAAGAAAGTGTTTTGAGTGACCGAAACATTTAAATTATTTAAAAATGACTTTTCAATTAAAATGAGCTTTTGTGGGAATTTCCAAAAAAAAGTTTAAATTAGTCGTATTTACTGCCAATCATTTGCCTTAAGGATCACGACTTCCTCTCTCGTCGTAAATATTGAAGAATAACATCAAATAAATCATTATTTAAACAAATTTCGATATAATTAATGGTTTTATCAATTTTGGAAATTACGAGCCATTAGTGAAGTTTAGGATTGTATTTACATCGAATATAAGACAACACTTATCACAAGTCTTGACTAAAGTGAAAGGATTTTTGTATTTCCATCTTTTCAAGGATAGGATGTCTTTCTGCCGATAGTGAAAAAAATCATTTAATCGTGAATTGAATGATAGATCAAAAATAAATTAGAAATCTTTAAAATCGTAAAATTGAAGAGAGAATAGTCGGAAACCTTGGCTTAAGAACAGAATTTCATTATTTCTTTGATTGTAATAATTGTAGTAAAATATGAATTTATCTAACATTTGAATCTGTGATTTGATTTCTTTTTAGACAAATTTCTCGCAAAATAAGAAAAATCTGAGTTTGCCTTATATTCTACACAACTGTATAATAGTCTTAAAGTTTCTTAACAACAAAAAATCGGAGAAAATAATTATATAAATGATAGGAAAGACATTTGCTTTAAAATTAATATTCTTTTGTTATTCAAATATTTTGCAGTAATTATAAGAAATTATTTGAACCAAAGAGCAGTTAATTTTTATCCTAATTTTCTCATTCATTAAACTCTTCAATAGATACAATTTATCATGTTAATAAAGTTGATTTACTGGTTTTTAATCTGTTTCCAGCATTAATTAATGTCATTCGACAAAGACCTGGATAACAATTAAGTCGATTCCTATAGCTGACAGACAAGATGTTCTAACAAGTCAGTTCCTTGTTATTCGCAAATAACTTACTTTTGTTTAAGATTACCCTGGTACCATTGGATTATAATGTATCCTTCGTCACCAATTAACCAGGATATCGTTTGTGGTTAATTGATTTTAATATCAGAAAATATTTGAGAACATGACTAGAATTGATTGTGAGTTTGAAAGCATGCGGTGTTTTCACAATTATTCTATTCATCATTAAATCTGCAAAAGTGGGTCCAAAGATGCAGACAATCAAATGGATAACCCATTTATTTGTAACGATATAATGATTCACAAATGCTATCATTCAATGCAATGATTGCGTGAAAAGTACTTTCATTTGGTGTCAAATGCTTTCAAATTAATATCAGATTTAGATTTGGTTGAATCACAATCACAATAATAATCCCTAAAATCCCAATCAATTTAAATATGTATTCGTTTTTTGTTTTTATTGTTTTATTGAATTAAAAGAAAGATTTAGTGAAACAAAGTTTTAAATCTATTTAACAAAAAATAAAATAAATGATAATATAATTGATTAAAGTTTGAAATATCGCCACAAATGATATAATGATTTCAATAAAAACTGAATTAACACCGAATTTAAATATAAGTCTAAAAATCGAATTAACTTTGAGTCGAATATATAAACAAATAATAAAATAACGAAAGTCTAACAAATAATTATATAAAAACTTATGAAAACTAATTGTAATTATTGTAAAAACTTACGAAATATTTTTTAAATGATTATAAGTGTAAATCACTAAAACATACATTTCGTATACCTTTTGACATCACATAAATCACATTCAGGAAGAAATGTATTCATTCGCTTAAAAACATTAAAAGATTTGATTTGAATACTAATTAATTTGAGTAAAAATTTACGAAACGATGTACTCGGCGTCAGCGGGTTTGTGGGATACCACTCCGGGCTCGTTGGTATTGACGACGGCTCTGAAACCACTTCCATCATCACCATATTCGACGGTTCGGACGAGTCCGGTCGCATCTCTATACTGATAGGAACCGGAAACAACTCCATTGGCGTCTCCAGACTCGGTTCTGGTCAGAGTAGTTCCGAATTCGTCGGTAGTGTCAAAAGTGAAACTGTAGGGCTCAGGATTGGGCTCTGCACCTTCGAATTGCTGCACTTGGCGTACAGGTCGGGCATATGTTTTGGGGGCAGTAGCTGTGACGGGGCGACGATAAGAGGCGGCTGCGACAGGCGATCGATAGCCACGGGCCTTTGATCGTCCCCTACGGCTCGGCGACTGATAATCTCTCGCATTAATTAAGACAACGAGAGTCGCGATGAAGACTAATAACTGTAAACATATTTTGAAAAGGAAGACGACTTTTAGTATTTTTATCTGATTTCAAAAGTCATTTAAAAGTATTTCAATGAAAAAACTTAAAGAGGTTTTGAAGAAACGAATTAATTAATAAAATCTTAAACACATTTCTGACGAAATTTTAAGAAAAGATTTAATCTTATAATAAGTTATTTATCAGAAATTAAATTCATATCGAATATAATCTTTAGAGGAAAATGCATTTTCAAGAATAAAGTGAATTGAATTGCATTCCAACGAATATTAATCCAAATTTTGATTAAAACTATTTTGAAAAAATCAAAAGAAATCTGAAGATAATCTTCTCGTAAATATCTCAACGAATTTCCCCAAAAATATTAAAACATTTCAATTAAATAAACTTTTGATTTAAGAAATTGATTAAAAAAATGAACAAAAAGTGAAATCACCTTAAAACTGAACATTTTGTTATAGAAAACGTTTACTCTTCTTATGTAATAAAGTGTTGAACGGATAGCAAAGTTGAGACAAACTGTTGTTCTCTTCTGCACAGCACAAGACTCGTCTGAACACAACCAGATCTAAACAATTAATCGAAGAACAAGAGAAAGCACCGGCTATTTATATGAACTTGAAATGCATAATAATTTTCTAAACAGTACTTTGCGTTACGGAGTTGAGCACAACTTTCTCATCCCTTTCCCCCAAAAACTTCTTTGTGATAATCATTAGCTTCAATCATAAGTTCGTGAGATTTAAAAAAGAATTAAATGAATGCGTCGTCTCTTATATAATATTACAATATATTATATATTGTTTGGCGAAAACTTATATTCATATCATATAAAGAAATGGGAATAAAAGAAAATCATCCGATTTATTGTTTAGATTACTTTTTAGCCATTCATTGCTCACATTTTGCACCACTATTATCACAATCTCATTATTTCTCATTATTTCTCATTATTTCAAATTATAATCATTATATAAATATATAATCCTTTGCTTTATTTTTCACTTTTGTTTGAATTCTTTGAGTTTTTTAGAGTATTAATCACTTTATTTAAAAACCCTTTCGTTTATCTGACTTTGATTTTTGTTTGTCTTTCAATTCTTATTTCACATTCAATACAAATCTTATCAAATAATCCCAGGTTTAAATTGTTCTACATGTAATTCTAGACCATTCTTTCAATTCATATTTCAATAAATTGGTTCTTACAACAAAAGTTTAAAATTTATTTCAGATATATCTTTAGAACTGATAAGTTTAATAAATGGCAATTAAACGTTAGTGACGTGAATGAGTTGTTTTAAGCTTGTTTCAATTCCATTTTGTTAATTTGTTTATTAATTCTTCATTCTAGAAATATGCTTGGTCAAAATTATTGCAAAAAAATTATATTTTATTAAATATTCATATATTCAAACATTTATTATTCGTTTTATGAAAACAATTGTTTTGTTTAAAATCCAAAAATGAAATCAAATGATTCATAAAAAGTGAAAATAAAGTTTATTTTAATTATAAGACTTAATGCGAAATAATTTTAGGATTCAAATAATACAAAATGACTCAGGATTTGAAAATTTTGAATTTATGAATTGCTTAACTAATTTTCAAAACAATCTTTTAGTTGAGAAAAAAATTGACATAAAATCATTGGATTATTTGTGGTGAACATTATAGACAACGTCTGCAGGTTTGTGGGACACAACTCCGGCTTCATTTGTGTCGACTTCAGCTCTAAAGCCGCCGGCATCAGCCACATACTGCACTTGTCTGAATTGTCCAGCTGGGTCTCTGTAGCTGTAGGAACCTCTCACATTTCCTGAACCATCAGCAGCCTCCTGACGACCCAATTGTGTTCCGTATTCATCGACAGAATTGAAGCCAAAACTGTATGGTTTATAACTTTCGTCTGCATATCGGCCACCATAATACTGGGGGGCAGCCACTGCAATTGGGGCTCTGGCTACAGCAGGTGCCACATATCCTCCTCCATATCCTGCGCCTCCATAGCCTCCTCGATATGCACTTCCGTACGCTCCTCCATATGCTGCAGGGGCTACGGATGCTCTATAAGCTCCACCATAAGCTACAGGAGCGACAGCAGCTCTATATCCTCCAGCATAGGCTCCCGGTCCAGCCCAACCGGAGTATCCACCATATCCTCGATGTGCTGCAGATCTGCCCCAGGCTGCTGCAGGTGGATGATTTTGTCGCAGATACTGACCACTACTCACAGTTATTAAACCAACGAATAGAATGACCAAAATCTTTAAAACAAAATTTAATCAAATATTTAATCAATGAGTCAGTTATCAGCGCTTTATTAAAACTGTCAAATTTGAAGAATAAATTGATTAAGGTTCATTTTTTCATATCATTAATTAAATTAATAAAATAACATTAACATTAATTTCGAACAAAATAATCACTTAAAAACATTGGAGAAATTTTTGAAAGCTCTCAATATTTATATTTTATCAAGTATCAAATCAAATAGTTTACTCAAATCTTTAATAAATTAATTAAAAATCACTTACTTTAAACATTTTATCAAATATTTAGTTAAAGCCTTTGGATAAAAATTAGTTACGAATAAAGAGTTTGAATGGCTATCGAATGATAGACTATTAAAATAAACTGTCGGCTGCTCTCAAGACGTCAATCCTTTTATACATGTCCTCAAACGATAATTAATTTATGATAAATCAGAGGATGGATACTAAAAATGAATTTGTTTTTGATATTCAGTAGTTGAAGGCAATCAAGTTTAACAAAACTTATAATCTCATCAAAAATTGCAATTAATTAACCCCTTGGATGATTCAAAAAATTAATTAATTCAGTTATTCATCAAATTAATACCTATTCTGTGGTCACATTTGATAACCTTTGCAATAATCTGTAGGTTTAATAATTGAAATGCAAACAAATGTTTTTTTTTGTTGTTTTAGATAAATATTATGAAATAAAATACAACTCTTTTCTACTCATTAATGAAAACTCCAAAATAGAATTTTATTTATTTTTTAGTAAATTAATGATTAAAATACAATAAAGATATCATTTATTGTCAAAACTCATTATAATTAGTTAAGAAAATCATAGGCTTATGAATATTTAATCGAAGGTCTCCTTTGTTTTGCAATCGTTTAAGAATTTTATTAGAAAAAAATAAAAGATTGAAGTTTACTCGATTACAACTGAATTTCTAGTTTTTTCGCTATTAATTCTGATGCAAATGAGAGAATCATTTTGTGTATAAATCACTGGCTATTTGTGTTCAAAGGGTTCGTCAGTGGATTGCTTTGAAAAATGTTTATATCGTCTAATTATAATCAAGACTTTCGCACAGTTTTAATGAAAACGATAACAAAAATCGTGACTCAATTCTTGAGTCAATTCTGGATTCACCCGAAAGTTGTAACTTTCAAATGACTTTCAATGATTTCAAAATCAATTTCGCACACAATCTTTCACTCGGATTTGTCTCCGAATATATTACTCAATGATTTATGATTTGATTCATCCGAACTCATTAATCATAAGATATAGTCCACTAATAAAATACTTATTTATTTTACTATAAAATTAAAAAATCAGTAATTGATTAAAACAAACGATGAGAATAATAATCGAAATCCTATTCCAATGACTTTGTATTACTTGAACTCAAGGAAATTAATTGATATTCCAATGGAAGAAAAATAATTAAGAAATGATTAATTTAAACAATAATTTCATCTTTTATTTATTTATTTATTTTTTACGCCAATATTTCATTTCGAACATAAAATTTAAGTTAATTTAAAATTTGGGTTTTTTTCTGAATTTCATTTGATATGATGTATAGATTTTTTTGATAAAAATAATTAAATGAAATGAAAATTGGTTTATAATAGATTTATCTGGTACATTTTGGTCCTTATCGTCGTTTATTTCCGACATTGTAGATGACTCCAGCCGGAGCACTGCTGACCAAACCTGGCTCATTGCTCTGTACGTTAGCTCTGAAACCATTGACATCATCGGCAACATATTCAACAGTTCTGAAGAGACCCTGGGCATCTCTGTATCCGTACGATCCTCTAACGGCTCCTGAACCATCGGCGACCTCCTGTCGCTGCCACTGAGTTCCGAACTCATCGGCGGCGTTGTAACCGAACTGATAGGGCTCTGGTCTCTCATTAATAGGGAGAAGTTGGCCTGAGCACAGCACCACCATGAGGGAAACGCACAAAATAACCTTTCGATTAAAAAAAATAATAAAATTAATCAAGGATTCATAAAGTGGTCGGAATTTCATTAAAATAAAAACAAATGAATGTTTGAAACGCGGAAACAATTCAAACATAAAGTTTTAAAACTCGATATTCTTTAATAAATTTTCGAAACAATGGAAGCAATAGCTTAGAAGTGATAAAAATAGAGACTGTCATATACTGTCAATTACATTTACCTTCATCATTTTTATGAGTATTGTTAAAGTACTTGACTGTTGTTTTCAGAGAGAAAGTTGACACTCGTTTGACTGAAAATTGAAAGATCTGCTGATCTTTTATACAGACATTTGGTTCACTATTTTTCTTCGGCTTTGACTCAAAAGAGGAAAACTCTTATTTTTGTTTTCATTTTTTTCAATTCCTGTGACATAACATTTTCCAAATTCAAATTAATTGCGTAAAAGCAATTTCTGTCGGCACATCCCTAGTGGGTGAAGGTAACACAGGTAGGTCTCAGGTTAGTCTCCCTTTAGACTTAGATTAGGCACGAATTCCATTTGTGGGTTCGATAATACTGTTCTATCATTTGCTTAATAGACTTCTTCCCGACAAATGGTTCTAAAATTATTCTTTAATTGGGTGACAGGTTTGCCATCCATTACGTGAATCAGATTAAGGCAATTGTCGAATGTTTTATAGTATTTCAATTGTTTTCGATGCAAAATACGAATAAAAAGTTAAAAATTATTTTATTTATTAGTTTTAATTAAAGTGTTTATAAATTAAAAATTAAATTTATGCCCAAATTTGTTCGCAAACGGAATCATTTGAATTGATTATTAGTTTTCCAATAAAAAAGTGTTAAATGATTTGTAATTCATATAATTTTCAAACAATTTGTTATTTCATTTGACTATCGAATCGATGAACTCTAATAATTGATTTAAAATTCAGTTGAATTAATCACAATTCAGAAGAGATGATCGCAACGCCGGTCACCCTATTTTCAAAATATTTAATTCATGAGATGAGGGCGAGCATGTCTTCGAGGTGTCTAATGTTTTCACTATAAAACAGGCAAATAATTAAAGACGACCTAGATTACGGCTACAATATAGGTGAACGAAAATCTTGTTTTGGTTACAGCTTTTCATCATTCGATTCAGTCTTCGCTTTTCATTCCAATAGTGCTTTTGCTTCAGAATTATTATTGAGAATAAAAGTGTCCCTCTTTTGTGTGTCTGATCAAAAAATATAAAGAATTTGTACGTTTAATGATTTGCTTCGGGGCCACTTTTTATTCTTATATAATAGATATGAATAATGAACAGAAGGAAATGACATGACTTCACTCATATGCAGACAGTGCCAGTGAAGTCTTCAAAATATTATTTGATTGCAATCTTTATATTATTTCCGTAATTGATGTGCAAAATCTATAATATTTTAATTTTAGATAAATTACCTTGAGAGTTTGCGGAACTAAAAGTTCACAAAACAATATATTGAATTGTAGTTCAAATCCATGGCTTATTTGAGGAAACAAATTAATGCTATCTTGCTTGCTCAACCTAGAATCTAATATTCTTTATTAAAATCTTGGATCATATTTCTATCACTTTTGTTGTTTATCAAGCTAATTACTCATGTTTGCACAAATTAGAATATAGCAGAAAGGAATCTATAGTTTAGTTTTAATGAACTTAATGTTCAATAAATGCATTTTTGGTTAATAGAGTGCAAATGTTTTCGCGTTTATAAATTCGTGATTTTATTCTGATTTAAAGAATACATTAAAACAATTAGTAAAGTGAACTGTGTTTTTGGAATTCCATGAAAATTCAAAGCAAAATTGTTTGGCCCTTCTTCTCAATAATTGAATATTAAATAAACGAATCACGAAATATAAGTACAAATTATTGAAAATTTTGATGAATTGAAAGTTCATAAAAATTATGGCGAATCTAATAATCGAATCAAATTATTGATAAAAAATTGATCAAAATTTAAAATCTCTTTGGCGTCAAAACTGGTAATTAGATTGCAAATGCAAATTGTAACAAGATTATCGATCACAAGTATTAGGACTGCGGTTAAAGGAAGTGATGTTTTCTTCTCCTCATTTATAAAGTGCTATCAAATGAAAAAAATAAGAAATCAGATTCACTGATGCTCTCAAATGAGATCTAGTTCATTAGGCATTAGAAACTAGATTCGCTCATTTTCTTATCTTATCTTCTAGGATGGCCCTTGGCCAAATTTAAATTAATATTATAACCTTGGTGCTGCAAAAAAAGTGAAATTGATTTACAATTGAGTAAAATGATAAAAACATTTGAAAATAGTCTGTCATTTTGAATAGTGTTTGCCATCAATTTATTAGTTGATGGCAAACAATGTCAAAGAATCCACTGATTAATAAGCCTTTGGATTAAGTTCAGAGTCTAATTAGGAATTCAATAATCGTTTCGCAAATTTTGTGATTTTGAGGAAAATTGTGAAATAATATATTAGACCGAAATTCATTAAAAATCGGCTAAAGTTTATTACAATAACATTTGTATTTCGATTCATATAATTATTTTAATTAAAATGAAATGTAATACCAAAACAATAATGAATTTTTTTTATTTGAATTTTAACCAAACTTTTTTTAATCATAATTTTTATAAATTCAAAATCAGTTGAGACTCCAATCTTATCCATTAATCTATTAAACAATATGGGAAAAGCTTTTAATTTAATATTTATAGTAATTTAAAAAACATGTTGATTGAAAAGCGTTAAATTGAAGGATGGTCCGATTCTAATAGAAAATCAGCATTAGGGTTGGCCAAAATAGAAATTATTTATTTTCGGGGAAATATTTCTAGAAATTATTAATATTAGCAAGAAAGTTTCCAGTCTATGGGAGGCCCATATTAAAATTTTCGGATGTTTTGTTGACTATTTATGCTATGTGATCTCGCGGATGGCATTAGGTCATCTAAAATTGTATTTCTATTCAGGATTTTTACCTAACCCAATAAAGGCATTTTTAAAAATATAAATTTACGTAAATTATAGATACCTTTCATTCAAATAGTGATTAATTAATTTACACTTTTTCAAATGTATTCATAATTTTGTAATATTTTTTGAATATTTGAACAAAAAATCACAATAATTACAAATTATATGGCCACCAATGACTTTGCATTTTGTCTTTGCAAAATTTAGATTTTTTGTTTTTGCCATTTTACAAAAACAATACATTGTTCTAATTTAGCTAAAAATTACGTTATATGTATTGAATAATTTTACGTAATTAATTTTTAAGCAGTGGGAGGCCCATTGAATTTTCAACATATGATTTATTACATAAATCTACTCGATTCATTTCACTCGTTATTTTGGAAAAATTTAAAAAGCTATTTTTTCAATATTTTTAAAACTATTCAAAAATTTCCATGGAGAAATTTTTAATTTTGACCGAGAAACTTTCTAGAAAGTTTCTCTTAGACCAACCCTAATCAGCATACATATAATTTATGATATAAAAATCTAATTTCATAACTGACAAAAGACCTCAAAAAAGAATCATTATGTGATTCATTTGACGAGTATTCAAAACAACCCACTATTGATAAAAACAGTGGGAAAAGTAAAAGTGTTTGAGTAATTCAATCAAAGATTCCGACATTTTTGCCAAAGAATTACTATAAGAATGATTATAATTAACCTCAAATCCCAAACAAATATTTGTTTTGTTTTCACATAAGAGTTAAATTGAGTTTAATTTAATTTATTTGCAAAATATGAATATTCAGGAATTTGACACATTTATGGCGTTTCAAACTACAAAGTGCTAACAATGGGTATTCAAGGATATTTTTAAACACTTTTTAAATATAGGTCTCAAAACAAGATTATGTAATTTATTGAATTCGAATCCAAAAAATTATTTATAGAAAATTTTTATTAATAATTGTTTTTATACCATCGATCGAATCACAAATTCATTACTTTTTTATCCACATAATATTGCACCTGCTAATACTTACATACGTCTTATTTTAGAAAGCCTTTCGTTACACACTTTTTTCAATTAGAATAACAATGAGCATTCACAATCATCACTCCCAAACTTAGATTGAGTTCTTGCAAATAATAATTATCAGAGTGATTAACCTTTAATTTATGAATAATTGTTTTGAGAATGTCATTGATAATATGCTAAATAATCAAAAACTTCAAACATTTTGAGCTTAACATTATTTATCAAATCAAAAATACAATTAGCATATGCATGGGTGTAATACAAGATTATTATTAAATATTGTTATTAAGTTTTGTCCGAAAATAAATAAATAAATTTCCTGAAACTCATTTCCGATTTTAAGAATTTAATTTCTAATCGATTTTGTGAACATTTAATTAAAAGGTAATATATTATATCGAATATCGAAACGCAAAGAGATTACAAAATTTGTTAAGTAATAAAACAAATTGATGAGAGAATCAAATAATTAATTGAATTTGAAATCATTTTAAACTTGAATTTTCCTGAGTATTACACTTTCAGTGGTTTCGCAGATTAGAGTCAAATCAGTTAAGAGTTTTTCTAATTGCGATTTAGGGATAGCTCTGAGTGAAAGTGATTTGCGATAAGAATTCAGAGCATTAAAGGACTTCAATCACCGAATCAATAAAAATTCATTTATATTCATGTAATTTAGGTATTTATCAAAGAAAAAAAAATTTAAAATCGTAAATGTCTTTCAGCGATAATATAGTAAATCACTACAATCTATGTCTTCAAATCGATTTAAGGCACACTTGCAATAGAGAGAGTGTTGCTTCCATTTGAGTGAATGTCACAAATAAAGTTCAATTGAGTCAATTGAGTCAGTTCTGGATTATGTAAAGAGAGAAAAAACCAGTGAAGATCCAAAACCTATGATACCAAGAGTTGTATAAAAGCTGACGAAATTATGGATCAAATCAGAGTCGCTTCAGTTCTTTCAGTGAAATCATCTCAAGGATTATTTGAAAAACTTAAACAAAATGTACAAGGTATGTGCATTCCATTTGACTTTCTCTCAACAAATATACATTTTGGCTACGATTTTGTCGACACTTTTATTGTTTTTAAATAAAAGTTTTTAAATTCAATGATTTACTCTTCAGGTGATCATCAGTCTGTCCCTCTTAGTCGTTGTCTGCAACGCACAATTCCCAGCGGCTCCCATCGCCAGAGCACTGTCACCAGCCCTCTTAGAAAACAACCAGCCACAGCCATACCAATACGGCTATTCAGCCACCGATGAGTTCGGCACTACCTGGACTCGAGAGGAGTCTAGCGATGGAAACGGTAATGTCAGAGGATCATACTCTTACCGAGAGGCCAATGGCATCGGCAGAACTGTTGAATACGTCGCTGACCCCGTCAACGGATTCCGTGCTAATGTGTTGACCAACGAGCCAGGAACCATCGACAGCGCACCCGCTGCTGTTCTCTACAGATCTTCAAACTAAATACTAAATATTTAGACATTTTCTGAAAATTCTTCTAATTCTTATTCACTGTTTGCCTCGAAATCTGTCGAAATTCGCCGATTCATTGATGTATTAGATCTGAACTTTTAAATTATTCGACTTTAATCTTATTTTTGAAGATTTAATAAATTATAAAAACTTACAAAAACTCGTCTCAGCCTTTGTTTGCGATATAAATACCATACAAACAAATTATAAACAATTGAAAGCCAAACCATATAAAGTATAAAATACTTTATCAAGCTTGCTTTTAAACTTTAATGTTCATGATTCAATTATGAGAATATTCTTGGAATTCTATTTGTAAGTTTACAATACATTCAAATCTGGATATAATACTCGGATTAGTTCAAAGAAGTTCAGGGATTATTAGAACGTTTCAACCAGGGATGCCCAAGGAGGGTTGCTCGCTGACCCCCTCCCTAGAGTCGAAAAATTAGGCAAAACCCTACCTAGAATTTTTCAAAAATTTAAAATACAGGTATCCCCCGAACCACCAACAAAGCGAGGCGGCTCTTATTTTGGAAAAAAGCTTAAAGGAACTCTTTGTGTTTTTGCCGAGCGAAGCGAGGCGGCAAGTTTTTTACCTTGGTCCCCCCTTTGAGTTTTTTGCTGAGTGAAGCTAGGCGGCTTGTATTTGCATTTTTGTTTGGCGGCAAATTTGAAAAATCCCCTATACCCCCCTAGAAAAATTTTGAAAAACCGCTACCCTAGACCCTCCCCTAGAGTCGAAAAGCTTGGGCATCCCTGGTTTTAACAGTATTTTCAATGAGAGTGACTTAAACAATTTAGAGACTATGAACAGGCAAGGATTACAATTGTGAGAGATATAACCAGGGATGCCCAAGGTCGACGGCTCTAGAGGGGGTCTAGCCTGGTGGTAGACCGGAAATTTCTAGGGGAGGAATATACGTGTTATATTAAATTTTGACAAAATTTTAGAGGGGGTCAAAACTCATCGGATTTGATTTTTTCTCTAGAGGGGGTATGAGGTCTACCCTTCCCCCTTGGGCATCCCTGGATATAACAAGGTTTGACTGTAATGTAATACTGACCAGAGTGTGATTAGACTTTAGATTTATGATTCAATTATATGAGACATAAAAGTCTATAAATCAAAGGGAGAAGTATTTGATTAAAAGTAAAATTTATGCCTAAATTGCAAACAAATTATGATTAGAGTTTCGAAGAAGTTTTTATTAAACGATCGCTAGTTTTGGATAAACATATCGATAGAAACCGATAACGAATTGACGTATAGTTAAATTCGTCAGAAATTATGATAATTTGTACAAATATTTGGGTTATTTTGTAGAAAATTAGTCTCAAATCTGAACGAAAAGAATGGGAATCGAGTGAACAGAAAATAGCGTTGAGTTGTGTTTTGCGCAAAACGTTGCGATTGTACTGCAATTTAAAACATTGGGATTTGTGTTGATTTGTGTTAACTCTGGTCTACTGTTGCGCACAACACAAACATTAAATGCAGGAAATTATTAATTAAATTAAGTAAATGGTTGGACAGCCTTTCAAATGACATTCAATACGTTTTATCCGCAAATATTGCCATCGAATAGAATCTGATTGAATCTGTTCTTGTCTTTTAATGTTGTGTTGCCGGCAATGACCTCTCACACGAAGGAAGTCCACTACCGAACCGGTTATTTAGAAATACTGGTCAGAAACAACTGGTATAAAGTGTTGGTCCGATTGGCCGATGACTGCCTTCAGATAACTCTCGACGAGAACTTCGAGACATTGAATGCAAACGTTTTAAATAACAATAATATCTCTCATAATAACCAAAATGTGACGAATGGCGACACTGGCTATGACTTCCCCACTCCCGATATGTCCGATGCATTGGCCCACAAGAGACGCATAGTTCGCATTCAGAAGACGGACACCTCTGGTCTAGGAATCAGTATTAAAGGCGGTCGAGAGAACAAAATGCCGATTCTTGTGTCCAAAATATTCAAAGGCATGTCTGCGGATCAAACGGGACAGCTCTTTGTCGGCGACGCTATTCTATCGGTTAATAATGAATGTGATCTGAGGGACGCCACACACGATGAGGCTGTCCGCGCCCTTAAAAATGCGGGCGATTTGGTTACTCTCGAAGGTATGACATAAAACTGGTTGTCATTTAATGTCAATTGTTTTTAATGTTTTTATCGTTAAATTCAATTTTAAGTCTATTTTCCTCAAAAATTTTGTCGACAATTATTTTCTGACTATTTTTTGCTGAAATAGTCATTTGACTAATCGTTTGAATTTTTGAACTAATTTTAAGCTCTAATGGATATATAGCTTTGATTTACTTTTATTCAAAACTTATTAATTATTTTGATTTGATTTTCATTTGAAAGGAAGTGATTTATTAGAACTAAATTCCTTTAAATAATATTTTCCAAACTTTTCTAAATGAGTACAAATGTTTGCTAAAAAATAACATTAATTCGAACTATAATTAACTTAAACCCAAAAATCTGTCGAAGATTTTTATAGATGTGTCCCACGAAGAGAAGTGATGCCAAATGAATACAATATTTATAATACCATAAGTTATAACTTATAAGTGAATGCAATTTGATTTGTCATCACTTTTATCGTTCAATAGTTGTGTAAATACTAATTAGAATTGTTATTATTATTGCCCTTCAAATCAAATTTTTGTTTATTCTGTTCCATATCTCAATTGTCATTTTATTTGAACCCATGTCTGTGCACAGTATGATCTGCTTCTCTTCCTATCGTTTTGAACTATAATTTGCGAGAATTTGATTATTATTTCTAATATTTTGCTTTTTATTCTTTATTTGAATCAATTACCGTCTCTTATGTTTGACTTTTGTGGCGATCGACTACTCTTGTGGTCAATGCATGCAATCAATCACTAAAACTGACACTAATTCTGACAAATCGCAAACAAATGACACAAAACTGACAAAAAACGTTTCATTCGTGAATTGCATGAAACGAATAAAAATTAAAACAAAAACATTAAATAATTTTGTCTCCAATTGTATTAAATTTATATTAAATCAGTTGTGCCGTCATTTTCGTTGATTACAGTCAAGTACTTGAAGGAAGTAATTCCATATTTCCGAAAGGCATCCATTTTGGTGGACATCGGATGGAGTTTCAATGGGACGGAGTTTCTCGACAACTCCAACAAAAATAGTTGCGATTTAAATAATTCGAGTCAACAAAAAAGTGACACAAAAACAGTTCCTCTTTTGTTATGCCATTTGACTAAATATGTTGACAATAAGTCAAATGATGGCAAATATGATGAAAATCACAACAATCTAATCGTTATTTATTCGCCAAACCGTCAGTCAAAGTGTGTCCTACGCTGTGCTGATTCGGCTCAATGTAACACTTGGTTCAGTGCCATTCACTCCGCCTGTTGTCATCTCATGGCTCAGGCCGTCGTTGAAACTAATCGCCTTCTCAATGAATTTCTCGACGGCACCCGACTTATGCATATGGGATGGCTTTACGAAAAGGTAGTTTTCTGAGCCAATAGTCAACAGCTATAACCCTTAATTTGCTCCTTTATTTAGAATCAAGAGCTGAGCCCTAATTTAAAATGGAATCCCGTATTTCTTGCGATCACTAATAGAGACCTTTTGTTTTACGATTTGGTTCCCTGGACGAGAGAGGCGTGGGCTGTGCCCTCCCACACATTTCCATTAATTCACACCCGTTTTATCACGCATTCAACGAATTCAGGGCTTACTATGTCTTCGAAGTCAACTAATTCTGGGGGTCGACTCGTTATACCTGGTATTACAGATAGCATTACTTTTACTTTAAGACTCGGCACAACACGAGGGATCGATTGTCGAACAATGCGCGCTGAAAGTCATAGGGATTTGGCCACTTGGGGTCGTCTTATAGTACAAGGGGCACATAATGCTGCCATCGCTCTCAAAGAGATCTGTTTCTGTGAGTCAACATATGTTATGTCTGTACTCTTCCATCTCATTAATGCCATGAATTGCTTCAAAATTGTTTCAATCATTAATCAAAAATATAAAATTAATGTCACGAATAAGAGTTCAATAACTTATTGTTCATAACATCAAATCAATTGATATCTTTTTTTAAATTGAAAGCATGTATTCATCAAAATATGGAATGCGTTCTCACTGTTCACATCGATAAGGGCTTCACCTTAGAGGAGGCGCACACCAGGAATATATTGTGGAGAATGCCTTTTCAACAGCTAAAGGGTACGAACGACGATAGCAAAAGAATCGTTTGGCTCAGCTTTCATGGCGAAGAGGATAAGGTATTTCACAACGGATCTAATTCTTATTTAATTGACGTTTTTTATAGGAATTGGATTTCATCCGTAATCCGAAGCCTTTCATATTTTCATTGCAAACATTCTTATCGGCAAAAGTGATGAATACGGGTCTCAATCTCGACGTCTGATCCAATAATTTCTTATTTAAAGGCAATATTAGAACAAATTTTAATCAATGAATATATCTTTAATTTAAATACCTTTTCAATTGATAGCAGATATTTATTTATTTATTTTATAATTTTGTAAAACAAATAGTTTACAATCAATGGTCTCCCTCTGCCTCTACAGAACAAACAGCACTATTGACTAAATTAGATACTATGGAAGTAATATTAAATTTGGGGTAAATTAGTTCGAATAATAGGTTCTTCATAAGTAATGGTCACTTCTTTTCTGGGAATTCATTTTAAATGCGATTTTAATTACCGAATTCTCTCTCTTAATACGCAATGGCGTATTATCTCAGTTTCTTAGAGAGGGTGGCATACTATCTAGGTAACACGACACCCACTTATGGCGAGTGAAATGTCAAAAATCTAATCAAAACTGTAGTAATGTATTAAATAGAAACAATTCTCTGTTTTTTTATTTAAATGATAATTAGTCATTGAATTGATTAATGCATGTATTCATTGCTATTAATATGAGATATCACAACATGGTGTATTATCTCAGTTT
>JAQGCS010000675.1:0-19469 GCA_034702105.1 Fuscozetes fuscipes
ATATATCACAATAACTTAAATATATTACTTTGTTTTCAACATAATAACTTGTCAATTTTGAAAATTTAAGAATCAGTTATTAATTGAAGACATTGACAAGAATATAATGGAATCGTTGCTAAATATTTCTTTTGTAGAAAGCTATAGAGTGCAGTGAAACTAGGTGAATTCAAACAAGATTTGCTTTAATTGTCAGACAAATACGAAATCTTGGATTTGAAGAAAATGAGCGAAAATTATATATTTGTGGAAATCAATGAAAAATTGCGATCAAATCATTGATAACTTTCTACAAATACAACTGCAATGAAATGAAAGAAAAAAGGTTTAAATTTATTGTACAAATTGATCAAACATTTCAAGTATTCATTCACTCAATGAATGAGATATCTAATGAAAAACTATTTAGAATCAGCGGACGAAGAAATGTCCAAATTGGTCTTAAAGATCAAAAACAAAACAAAACAATTAACTGCTTATGATTCTTTATAAGCCATTAAAATATTTGTTGTTAAGTTTTCAAAGAACAATTATTGTTAATTGAGTTTAGGGAGTGTTGAGTACAGAATAATTAACTTACGATTGTATCGAATATCGGAGACGTCTTCGATGGTTAAGTTCACGCTTTGAATTAATTTCTAATAAACTATTGTCTGACAGATCGTGATTTGTGAGCCCCTACTCAGGCATTTGTTTGGAGGCGAGAGGACTGTCGCGAGTTTCTCATCACAGCGACAGTTGTCTAATGATAACAATGTGTGTGTGGTCTCAGAGCGACGGTCTTCCCATGTAATCCATTGTATTACAGCTGTTTCTCGTCTTTTATTTGAAAAGATATGCATTTTTATTGTCTTTTAAATGAAAAAAGTTTTCTAATAATTGAATTAAACGTAAATTAATTCAATCGCTTGAAGGAGAGTATTGAAAGTCACGCGCGAAGGGAATGACCGCTAATGACAATAATGGCAGGGATTGTCCGCAACTGAGGGATTGTCTTCACTGCTTTGGATCAAACAAATAACGCAATCGCGAAGAACAATACGCGAGACAATAGGCGTAGGGATTGGCGCTATTGGCTCTCAAGACTCACAAGACTCAGTCCGCTACTGGAGACGAGTGAGACAACAACGCGCACACCATACACACATATGCACTGGTGAGTTTATAGTTTCCTTTGATTTTTTACATTTATAAGAATTTTTCTTTAAAAATTATTTTGAATTTTGTATTGACTTGAGTTTTAGTGAACTCTTCTTTTTGAGTGAGGGTCATTTTTTGCTAACTTAAGTCAAACGGACAAAAAGTTCTAAAACATTGCTTGCAACTGATCGATTTATTAATACTCCTGGTTAATAATACTATTGATTACAAAAGCAACTTTAATATCGAATCTCATATCTCTTGAGTTCTTTGGTGTGTTTTTTCTGTTCTTCGAGTGTTTGTTATTGTTGTGGACTCTCCTAAAGAGCACTCTTTTGGCAATTATTTGATTGCGTGAATCAGTGAGAGAGAGGGGAGAGTCAGTTGAGTCCAATTATGATTATTGTAATGAGAAATACTTGTTTAAGAGATTAGCAAATCTGACGACTAATAGAGAGAATCATAAAATTATTCTTTTCTTTTGATTATTATTATCATTATTTGGATGGTTTGCAAACATTTCTTCTAATGAGAGAATTACTTCTTATTATTCTCTTATTTATGTTCAAACAATCATCGAATTAATGAGTTATTAAATGAATAATTAAATTAAACTTATTGTCAATTATTCTCAGAAAATGTCTTTAGAGACGAATCTCGAAACTCAGCACAAACTCAATGCAATGATTGAAGAGTTGGAGCAATTGAGACGAGCTCTCAGACAGTCCCAACACACCATTCAAAAGAATGACAGTCAGGACATACCCTTAGATTTGACGAACAAGAATCTCAAAGCAGTTCTCGACAAAAAAGAGGAGCATGTTAAGAGACCGATGAATGCGTTTATGGTGTGGGCCCGCGACGAACGCAAGAAGATTCTCATAGCCTGTCCTGATCTCCATAATTCGCACATATCCAAGATTTTGGGTGCTAGGTGGAAAGCAATGACTCCCTCAGAAAAACAGCCCTATTATGAGGAACAGTCGCGTCTCTCGCGTCAACATATGACAGAACATCCCGACTATCGCTATAAGCCTCGACCAAAACGAACCTGCACTTTGGACGGCAAGAAACTTCGAGTGGCAGAGTATAAGAGACTTATGCGAGAGAGGAAGTTGAGGCGTGAGGTCCACGTTCTTCAATAGAGGGCGCTATTAGTTCAGTCAGTTTTAAATGTTTGACATAAGCTTTGATTACACTTTAATTGTTAATTAATGTAAGGCTTTAAATATCTGTTTTTATTTATGAATTTTCTTATGAACTAGTTTGAATTTATCAGCTCTCTATAGTTTAACTAGAGCATTAGAGGGTTTACTGAAGTCCCACTAAGGAATGGAAGGCATCGCAAGAATTTAATGTCACTTAAACTTTAAATACATTTTTATTTGATTTATTAGTTTTTTAAATCTTTGAAAATTATGGACAATAACTGACTTTTTTAATTGAATGTTAATTTTCATATTTCATATAAATAATTACTTTTGAACTAAATTATTAGAGAATTTAAATAACTTTAAATAAATTGACATACTTCAAATGGAAAATGTAGTTAAGAATTTTAAAATAGTCCTTGTAAAGTTTGGGAAAGTGAAACCCAGTCACGCCCTAAGCCCGCGGGGGGTATCCTCCAGGAAACCCTCGTAAACTGACCCGTAATGAAAAATGATAGCATTATTTCAATATAATGCACCAAATTATGATCCTTCTAAAATTACTTACATATTTTAGCACTAATTAGTACTAATTGTTGTCTTTTTAAATCTTAGACTTAAATTCCATTTCGAGAATTTTTTTTGAAAGTCATAACTTTTTGGACCATATTTCAAAAATTTTGAATAAACAATCAAAGTTTTTGATGGGTTTTAATTTTGATAACTACCCTAAAGTCCTGTAGATAACCCGCCCCCGTGTATAACCCGCACCCTTCAAAATATAGTTATTTTATAAAAAATTTACTATTTTTACATGTAAAATGGACCCGGTAGATAACCCGCAGGGGCTATTTCTGGTAAAAATCCTCTAACTTTATTAGATAACCCGCGGGGTATCTACAGGACTTTAGGGTACTCTTCTCAGTTCGCGCCTTGAAAATCAAACTCTAAATCCGTCAACCACCCCCTCCCCCCTCGGATTGAGTTTCTTTGGGTAACCCTAGAGCTGAGGCTACCATTTGCAAAGACTATTTTGAAATGAGCAAACTCTCTTTCATTCGTCGAATAATTAAAATTTATTATAATTTTTGTTTGATTTGAAATTTACTCCAATTGTTTAACTTCAACATCAAAGGTAGCCTCGAGGCAGCCATAGGTTTGTCGGGTCTTTGAGTTGTAATAGGTGACATTTGCATACCAGCTTCCCTGCAAATAGAGAACAAAATTAAGATGTCAATAAAATATTATAATGAATAAATAAGCTTGATAACAAACCTCCATAATTTTATCAAAAATGTTGCCAAGTTGTGGCATAGTTCTGTCTTTCTTGTCAAGATTATATTTGCCCGCTTTAACGGGGCATTCCATGTCTGCGAAGGCGGAGAATAGATCTTTATCGCCCTTTGCTCTTACCTTTTTCATTTGTGAACAATAATCAAATGTGCTAAATCATAAAATTGATGTTTCATTTAGAACTGAATAGTATGAGAAATAATACCATGTTCCATAGTCACCAAGACAGGGCACCTTCATTTTCTTAGGTGTCATTTTATAAACAGTCATATCAAATGCGAAATTTTCGTCAGAAATGTCGTGGAGTACTTCCATATTTATTTTGAAATCAATTAAGCCTGAACTTATCAAAATAAATTGATTTGTTAAATTCAATATTTGCGAATATTACCTGGATATTTAATCGGATATGGACTCAGAGATAATGAATTCATTTTTATGACCGCATCCTTAGGCCCGCAATCATTGTATACGAGTTGACTGCAATTCGCGAAATAAATAAAACTTAAAAATAATATAATTTTCATTTTATTCTAATCGAATGTAACATATTTTTAATAATGTCTTAAAAATCTAATCGCAAAAAGGTTTATATGTTTATTGTATTAGCGATCAGCTTATTAGCTTGTTAATTTCCCCTTGAATAATTGTAGATAATGTTTAATCATAGAACGAATTATCAATTTCTTAAATAAAAATAAATTGATAACTTTATTTTAAACAATACATTAATTAGAAAAATAATGAAACGCAAGACATATGTCGAGGTACTTATAAAGGTTCAAAGTACTTGTAAAAAATTAAAATATTCTGTTCAATGCCTATAAATAATGGAATTGAAAAATGATTATTAATTTTCTTCTATTAATCAAATATATATTATTGAATATGAATTACTCTGAATTAAAATTCTAAACATTATTAAAGCAATAATTTATATCCAGTAAAATATGATTACAGTTCTAAAGGAGGAGAAGATTAACCGCTGTTTTATTTTCTATGCATTGGTTTTAACTGATTAAAAGCTACTCTTTTCCTTTGAACCAACGCTATGATCCAGATTTAAATCAATTATTTGGAAAACATTTTTTGGAAATAGTCTTTAATAGACTTCAACTTCGAAAAGAATACTTTTAACATGGCCAACATTTATCCTCAGGTTCATTGAATTTAAATACATTCGAGTCATTTGATTTGAACTTCAAAAGTAGAAATAATGGTTCCATAGGTCCGTCGAGTCTTTCAGTTGAAATAAGTGAGGTTCACATCAAAGGTTCCCTAAAATTAAATCAAAATTTGTCGCTGAATGTCAATAAAGAGGTGGGTGGGTGGCCCACGGACAAAACTATATACTACATTCTATAGATGTAGTTAAAAAGGTCTAATTTTTATTTCTGTAAACTTCTGTTAAGCATAATTAATCTTTGATTAACCTGATGACTATCCAAAAGTATTTTCCAGCCTTTAACATAGAGCTTCTATGGGAAAAAATTTGGAGCATACACAATGCTAAACGCTGCAGTGTTTTCCATTGACTGGAAACTAATTTTATGTATTGTTCATGTTGATTAAGGTTTTTGGATATTTAACATAGGTTTACAAAAATATAAATTATACCACTTTTTAGTGAAAGATTTAAGCTTTAATTTGATATATAATAGAAATATGTGCTAGTGATAATTAATTTTTTATTTCAATTCAAAATCGTTCTAATTTTGTCCGCACTCACTGTATATAGTTTTGTTGTGTTGTGCAAATTTATTCCATTGTGAACAATAATGTAATGTGCTAAATTTAGCTTTTGTTAGTCATTTGTTAGACTTGATAAGATCAATTCATAGTAGTTCAAGATTGCATTTTTCAATGATAATTTTGAAATATCCACTTAATAAATACACGAAAGATATGGGAAGGCCTTTAAAAATAAATGTTAAATTCAATGGATTCATGCAAGATTTACTCCATTCCAGCTATGAGAGGAAGTAACTTTTAAGCCAAATCACATTGTTTATTATGCATTTAAAGATGAATAATATTTTGATTAGGAATAATTCAATTAATATTTTACAAACAATTCAGGAATGAGCTGATAGTGAGACATACATGTGGTTCAAAATTTTCGTTAAAAGACATTTAATGAATATCACAAATAACTGAACGAATGATCGATGACTTATATAATGAAAATATCAAATAACTTACAATTGAAGGCAAAAATGTTTTCAAGATTCTTTAATATAATATTTCTTAACTTTATTATAAACAGAAATGTCCAATCTCGACAGATCTAGTAGGAAGACCGAAAATTTCTCGATAGTTTATTCAAAAATTGCTAACAAAAGCGTTAAAAATTCCCCTCGCTTCGCACCGCATTTTTCGACTTTGGGGGAGAGATGGATATACCTGTAATGTTAAACTTGGAGGGAGGGTTTGCCAAAATTTTCACCTCTTGAGAGGTAAGAGGTCGACCCCCTTGGGCATGCCTGATTATAAATCATACTAAATATTTTATTCTAATTAAATTATTTTGCAACTTCTATATTAAAGAATAGTCAAAATAAACAAGAATCTTTAGCATAAATTATTTATAAGTTTTATATGTATTTCAAAAATAAAATTCAATGAATTCGAGACATATCTGGCAAATCACTTAATGATTGAGTATTAAAATCAAAACCTTCCTCGATGATTTTGACATTTGTAGACCACATTAATTTTGATAGCATCTAATTGTGTAGGACAATGGCTCAAATGTTGACATCCCAGCCTCTGACCATTCTTAGCTGTTATAGTATCTCCCCGTCCATTAGAGAAACTGTATTCCGGGTAATGCATAACAGAGTGTATGTCATACGGAAGGCTATAATTGTAGAAATACGAGCGAAACGTATCGATGTCGAACTGGTTGGCCACTCCTAAGATTTATTTCAAAGGATATGCTATTATTGAGATGAATATTTTTAATGCGGTACAACATAATTGAATTTATAGGTTTATCTCCCCTTTAATGCAATAATATTCTAACAGACAATAAAATAGACATCATTTTCAGTGATTTCCTTATTATTATCGCTAAATTAGCTAGTTAATTTTTGTCATTAGCCAAGTAGTGAGCAGATATTTACCCGAAGATTATGATTCCCTCATTAGCTATTGTCAACTCCTAAGAGGAACATCAAAAGTGTCTTAAATAAGACATTAGACATACCGTAAGTAATATGATTCCAGTGAATACTGACATAAAGATCGCGGTCTGGCCTCTGGTGTTCGTGAATGAATCCGATGGCGTGCATCATCTCATGAATCACGATCGGTAGTGCCTCAAAGCACCGGCTCTCCAGTGATAATAGTTGGGGACCTACTCATAACATCAATAATTAATGGGTTGATAACAATAGGCATCCCATAAGCAGAAGGAGAGTGGAATAGAGGGAGAACTTAACTGTGGCTCTGCCAACAAAGGCACGACATCCGCCGTGTTTTGCAATATTAACGAAATCGAAATCATTCCTCTGTTTGGGAGTCCAACGAATGCATGTATTTCTGTTGAACCAATCGATCGCTTTGTTCAACAAAACCATTTCATTGAATGTGAAGTATGGACTCATTAAATATGGAATACGAGAGTAAGGCCATAGTCTTCTACTGCCTGACCAACAAAGACATCAATTATTAATTCAATAAATATTTTATGTTTATTCAAAGTTTGCAAACCTTTTGGTAAATACCGAACACCAATTGAATTGTTGAGGTTTGACTCAAACATCATATCACCCTCAATGGTCTGATTGAGGAAGGGTCGGTTCAAGTCTATCCATAGCGGACTTTTATTGTCATAATGTCTTGGAATTTGATGTCTGGCCAAACAAATTGCTGAAGAAATTAAAATAATAATAAATAACATGAGTTTAACGCAACAATTATGTAAAGAATACAATAAAATGTTTATAAAGAATTTCAAAACAACTATGATTTCAATGGAATTTTTTCTCATATTCTTCAATTGGAAGTCACCAGGCAGTAATAATGGCAAGATTACATATAAATTGTATCTCATCTTTTTACCATGATGATCTTTTTAATGCAGAAAATTTTTAACAAGAAACAAGATCATTTATCAAAAATGTGATTGCAATCGCTACCTAGAATTTTGAGAATTTGATTGTTTTGCCACTTGCAAACGCTATTAAAGTTCATTGATTATATCCTGCAATGAGTCAAAGAAACAGTTGTTTTATGAAGGATTGACATTAAATTGGGCAACTTCAATTGATAATTATTACATAAACCAGCAAATTTTAATGAGAGGTTATTCATGGATTCCAACGAAGGCTATAATTAAGTTCGAAACACTTGTCATTATATGACGTAAATCATTATATATTCTGCTGGATACCTTGAACATTACGAAAATACAATGAAATATGTCCATACTCTAGTTTTATAGTCGCCATTCCTCTGGTAATCAAATTATTAAAACAATTGTATAAATCAGAATCAAAAGAGAGGCCTATTGAAGGTCTAATTCAATATATTCTTGCAAACAATCTAATGAATAATTGAAGAATTTACATTGTACTTATTCAATAGATGGCAATAAAAATCATAATAGTTTCCAAGAAATGCCATTTTTGGAGAAATTCAAATCAACCATAATTTAAACGGAATTGAATTTTTGATTCATTTGAAAAAATAGTGCCTTAAATATATTAAATGCTTTAAATACTTTATCGCTCTTTGAGTGTAATTAAACTAAAGGTTTGTTGTCATCAATCGATTGGTTAAGACATTAGAAAATAAATTATTTGCTGAAAAGTACAGCGATTTTTGTTGGAATTCATGCAAAATTCAATTAACATTTTATTGATCCGAACCCACGGCTCTGTGCCTACGCTCAGCATATATAATACAAATATGAAAAAATACAACGAAAAAAGACAATTTTCTTGAAAGTTCTTCATTTGATTATAAATTCAATTTTATTCGTATAAAAAATGGATATAAAATCCAATTTCACTGAAATATTAGATAACATTAGAATAAAAATTGTTTGAATAAAATCTTTGTTTTTCGAGAAACCATTTGTTAAACAAATTTGTGTCGGATGTGATCTCAAGAATTATAAGAACCAATAATAATTTGTTATCTTTTTCTTTAGCCCCAAAATGAACTTGTGATAAATAGAACTTGTTCTTCATTATAAGTGCTTTGGATAATTTCAAAACTGAGTATTTCGTTACTCAATTATCTATGAATTGCGGAACAATTTTTAAGCGAATAGTTTTGTTTTAATCTAATTTTGAAAGCTTTACCTCAAATCAGGAAAACACTCGAAATCACAAAATAAATGACTTTAATGTGATTTTTAGATATTTTCAGACAAATATCATATAATTAGACATTAATTGAACTCATTTTTATAGTCTAACTCATTATGAACTCATTCGTAAGCACAGAGATGTGTATGTTAATTTTAATTCGAGCTTGGTACTATTGTTAATCAAATGCGATAATCTATATGGAGGCAGATTTTGTCTTGTGGAAAGTCAAATTGTAATAACTAAGTTATGTCAAGTTGAGTCTCTGCTACTCGAGTTTGTCATCTAATTTGAATAAATATTCTTTGCAAACATTAAATGTATTTTTCGATTCGTAATTCAATACAATACGAATCCCAAACGATTTGAATTATAATTTTAATGTAATGTTTAGTCTATAGCTCTATCAGTGATGGCCAGACACAACTATACAGATAATGGAAGTCCAAGGGTTTAGTTTTCTATAATATAATCATGCAAGTTTTCTATAAGTTTGGAAGAAACATATGTGCAGTGCAAAAGTATGATGTTTTTATAGACCTGTAGTACTTCGGGGTAGCACTTTGTCAACAGCATCTGTTCACCACTGAAGTACATAAAGAGATGGAAAACTCATCTCTTTTGGTAGATGTGAGCGAAACTATTGATCTCTGCATTAGTGATACGAATGAGGTTAGTGTTAGTTCTAAACACAAATACCATTTCAGGCGAAAGACATTTCTTTTTCATATTTGCATTTATTTAGAGTTTAGATCCTTTTTTCTTTAAGATTGATTCCCAACCGATTCTTTAGAGACAAACATAGAGAAGGAATGAATCAAAACTGATGTCATATTTTCAATAAATGCAAATAAATTAAATTTTTATATCATATGAAAACAGTTTCGAAAAGTTTGGGTTTATTTCAAAATTTTATTCGACATTTCTTTGGACTTAATTTCCAATGAGATTATTTTGGCCTCAAATCTGAGTCTTTATTCAAGATTAGAATCTTATAAATACCTGTCTATTGTGAGGTCCAATTGATAACAAGATATAAATAATTTGTTTGCAGTATTTTATCAGAACTTGGCAGTAATGGGGGTGTTTAGGGGGCGATAAATTTTCCATTTACCGATAAGATAATGTTTATGTAGTATTGCTATCTCATTCACATTTTACCCATTCAAATAGTTGATATGGAAACTACTCGGGGCAAAAGGTTTTTACTACCAAAGTAATTGTGAGAATTAAGAGCTTAATCAAACTTTTTTTTTAAAGAAAATCTGATAATGCGATTGATTTGTCCTCGTTTTCGAGTCTTTACTCGGGGGTAATATCTTATGAATAAGTCTATTGTGAATCGGATTATAAAATGGTTGAAAGAATTGCAATAAAATTTCGGATTCCTTTTGTTCTCCGATTAGACACTAATACTCTTTTATAATACAAACCAGAAATGAGACAAACCTTTCCATACTTTCAATAGTTGAGGGAATTTACGAGATTTCCAAAAGTAAATGCTTTCAATACAATTTGCATATTGTTTAAGGGAAGCCATAACTTATGACTCAAACTCAAAACTAGCTTGATTGATTTATTTATATACAGTAAAACCTCCAGATAAAAGAATAATCATTGACAAAAAATCTTTTACTTTAATGAAAATTTCTCTTGATGATATGTGAAATTACATGCTAAACAAAATATTGGCACAAAAATTGTTCACATAATGAGAATTCCCTCATTTAATGGGTCACTAATGAGTGGTTTTACTGTATATTCCAACTGATTGCCTAACTTTGCATAATTCTCTTAAATCTAATAAATAGTTACCAATATGTTCCAGTATTGTATTATAGTAGAATTCAATATTAATGAGCAAGAACAATCAATTTAAACATTTATTCAACAGTTTATTTATTTGTTTCAATAATCAAAAAAATGTTTGAATTTTTTCACCGAATAAAAGAGAGACAGAAATAAAGTAAATAATAATTAATTGATTTTAACCTAATATACAATAAAACAAATATATTGTAATAATAATAATAATAATAATTGAAATGATGAGAAGCGAAACAATTAAAATTGAGCCATCATAGTTTTCTAGTTCCATAGTGTAAACATAATATTAAACACACAGAACAATGACCATGTTCAGTTTTGTTCAAATTCCACTGATTTCTATTCTTAAGAATTCAGAGGATTTGATTCGCGATATTTTATTTGATATAATGATATAATTAGAGGTAAAGAATGGTTTCAAATATATTACAAGTCTTTTATGTTTGAAATAATTCTCAAATTCTATTATATTCGTGTTTTGTTAAAAATGTGATTTTCATTCTGTAATGGAATTTATCTGTAATTCAATTGTAATCATGAAATGTGTTTTGAAATATATGGCACATTGAGAATGAGATTTGTTGCTTGTTCAAATAAAAAATGAGATGGATTGATTCTGTTCAATTATCCCCCACAAAAAACGAAAAAGATAAAACATAAAACTGTCATAGAAGAAACAATAAAATGGGTTTGGTCATTATTTGCAAATATATTCGTGAAATATATATCACATTATTTGAAAAATTATTTTCATTCAATTATTTAAAGAATAAAACGATTGAAAATCATTTCTTAAATTCTAGGGTCAAATGAGAGGCTTATTCTGAGCCCATTCTGACCTCACATATCGACATTCAATTCGTTTGTATTTCCAATGATTTTAATTCAGTTTTTGTTCAAAATAACAACAATTATAATAATTAATATTATTACACATTTGGCCGAAAATGAAGAAATTCACCGAATAGTACATAGTTTTTGTCAAATCTATGGCTAATTACATGAAAACAAAATTCTCTCTTGTTTATACCAGGCTAGTTTTGCATGGTAATACAGACATATTCCTGATAAACAATTGCATTGCAGACTAGATTACAATCTTTTCCCGCAATTATTAATATAAACTTAATTGAAAATTATTGATTAATATTAATTAAGATTTAACAAAACAAACGTTTGATTGTTTAAAATATTCATGATGGTTCTATGATATCATTCAACTTGTTATGATATTCTAATATTTTATGGAATATTTTCAGTTAAACCTGCTTATTATTATTCAATGTTTGCGACCTCTGACTAGAGATTAATAGAGAATTATAGAGGGGTTTTTATAATTGCAATTCGATCAAGGTATATATTTTTAAAATGAGATTTCTATTTGTGTTTTATTATTACATTTATATTAAATAATAAATTTCATGAATTTTCTGTAGTTTTCGATATATAATTGAAATGAGAAAATCAATGAATGATTAAAGAGATTAATATTCTGTTCTCTTATGAATGGATGACATCTGAGAGATGAGAGACAACCGATTCCTGACATGACATAAGTGTTGTACCCTTTTTAAGCTTAATATTTAACTGAAATTCTATTTTGATTTATAACTTATTTAATAATTCTTACAATTCTTTCAAATGAAATGAATAGAAAAAACATTTGTCTAATAATAGAAAAATGATTGCATTTCTCAATTGAGTGTCGAACCATCCATTTCAGACATATCCAGGTCTTCAGTTTTAGGACTAACCGAGTAGTCTCGTGGCGTCGACGGACCGGACGACTTGTCCTCAATGCTGAAGGAGGAGGCCGGCGATCGGCTGTGATAGTCGTCATTGCCGTCACTGCTCGATGGAAACAATGGCAGTCCATTACCACCGGCCGGAGAATCCATAGACGGATCAAATCCGGATCCGCTCTGAAACCTATATATACGTTGGAAACAATTTTAGACCTATTTCTCAAACATAGAATTGGTTTGATTTGAGCTAAATTTAAATATAATTTATTCACAATATATTAAACAACTCTATCGGGAGATTTGAAATTTTCAAACGAAAAGATTTTAAATAAATATTCAAATAATTTGCTTTCAAACTAATCAAAACATTTGCTTCGGAAGAGAAGCAAATAAAATGAGAAAAAAGATTCATTCCTTTGATTGAGTGTTCATTTCGTGAATATTGAAATTAGACTTAAAAATAAAATTAACAAAAAACTACTCAAGAGTTTTATACTTAAGTATAAGTATGTGTGTTGTGTTTAGAAGATGACTGTCCTCTCTCTTAGCCTCTTCGGGATCTCTTTTTATTTCTGTTCATTTAGTTTATTATCTCAGAAATTCTTAGTCATTAAAGTAATAAAAAATTTGTTTTAAGAGTAAAATAAAAATCTCAAACATTTTTTGCTCAAAACCTTACTTTACTTGCATTTCTTTGAGTCAATTCTTTTTATTCTGATCACTGCACTGCATATGATCTCTAATAAACTTTATATATAAGAATAATAAAACAAAAATTAATAACTTTTTTAATGGGAAGACATTTAATGATAAGTATTAATATTAATAATAATATTACTGACGATTGAAGTAATAAAAAGAGTCGTCTATTATAGTGAATAAACTCTTCTCTTCTATTAAACGGTTAATAATGTTGTATCGCATCCAAAATTATAAATCAAATAAATATCTTAATGAAATTTAGCGATCATTTTCACGAAAAGTTCAAATAAATTTTCGTTCCGACGCTGAGCTCGAACTCAAAACTAACAAAAATTCACTCTTAAGGCGAAAAATGTGCGCATTTTTTCAATGAAAAATCTTTGCATAAAAATCGGACAAAACTATTTAATGGGAGGTTTTCTTAGTGAGGGCAAGCATTCCGGTGCTCTTTGATCAAGGTACAGACAAACGACTATGGGTGTTGGGTTCAATTTGTTTGTCAGTTTCGTATGTGATTTACCATAAATTTTTCATATCTTGCCTTCTCTGACGCATTAGTTGCTTGTATTCAGAAATTCTCAATTTCTTTCCGTCCACAATACAGGTCCTCTTAGGTCGAGGCCGGTATCGGTAGTCCGGGTGCTTCTCCATGTGCAGTTTGGACAGACGGGACTGTTCCTCATAATAGGGCTGTTTCTCAGAGTTTGTCATTGCTTTCCAACGCGCGCCTGAATTCGCAAAATAAGAGCAAAACATTAATTCAGAGATTTATTAGACGTTTCGTGACTTTTAAGGTTAAATCAAAATCGAGAGAAACTACTAAAAGAGGTAAACAACAAAATCTGTGAAAAATTATTTTTACACTCTTTTTATATTCTCTTTTACTCTGAATTTAAATGTCTTTTTTGGAAGAAATAAAAATTAAGTCAAAAGAGAATATCAATTATTTCTTTTTTTAGGACCAAATCGTGATCTCAATACAAATATTCAATTTTTAACTGATTTTTTCTCTTCAGATGTTAGCCTCAAATATAGAGTAAATCAATGGCTCTTCTCATGAAAGGAAAGTTCAAAATGTGTTAAAAGTTTTCTTCTTTTAAAATCAAATAAAAATTTATTCAAATCTCTGTTAAGACTCGAAATCGATAAAAAGTTAACTCAAAAACTGAAGAAATAAATGATTGAAAACTATTTCTATAATTAATTATTTAAAGAATATTTACCTAAAATTTTCGATATATTGGAGTTATGCATATCGGGACAGGCCTTCAATATCTTTCGTCGTTCGTCCTTAGCCCAGACCATAAAGGCATTCATTGGTCTCTTGACGTGTGGCTTTCCATCAGAGTCCCTCTTCTGTTGTCGTATAATCTTTGCGCCCAATATTTTGTCTGTTGAAAGGAATCAGTCGTTTGTCAGAAGAAATAATTGCATTAAAAGTTAGAATACATCACAAATTTGTTACGGTTTAGGGAATAGCAAACAGTATTCTGTGCTCTGCTCTGCTCTGCAAAGCCATTGAGATATGAGTTTTGTAATCAAATGCATATAAAATTTTGGACTCGAATTAGAAATTCACAAAACGTACGAAACATTGGATTTTGAAATAGTGTTCACAAATAAATTTAATTTAATTATACTATAATTTAAGACTTGCAGTGAATCTGAGAAAATACTGTCTAATCTGTGCCCAGAATCAGATTCTTCTGCGGATCAACTGATTCGGTGATAAGAATTTATGTTCGGATTAATGTTTTTTCGGTCAAATCTATTGTCCGATCAGTTTTCTAGTGAGTTATGTCAGTCTCAACAAACAAGGAATTCCTGAATATTATTGTATAAGTCAGAGCGTATGTGAGGTTAAGTTAGGTACAGATAGGTCTTACTTTGACACGTGACGATTGTCTCTGTGTTGGACTCGTTTTGTGACTGTTGTTGTGATTCATTTCTCTGTCGCTCCAATTGTGAGGCCAATGACGCCGTTGTGACCGTTGATGTCGGCGTCAGTTTCGACAGATCTGGCAATAAGAGGGGACCGAAGGGGTTGAATGGGTTGCCCGACTTGTCGTTCTGGAGATTCGACATCGAAGAGAGGTTTGACAACTGATTCTGTGTCAACTGATTCATATGCGGTCCTCGGAAACCCATGCCCAAGGCATTGTAGGCATGATGGAAGTACTGGTCTGTGGTCATACCTGGATTGCCAAAGAAGGCTGACGGGGGAGGAGGTGGTGGGTGAGACATTTGTGATAACGGGGATGAGATCATCTGAGGCATTGCTGATGGAGAAGACAGAGGAGAGTGGTTTCGATTGAATGATGGTTTGGATGTCGACATATAATTAGTGCAGCCGTTTATACCGCTTGTGACAAATGAGGGGTTGGATGTAATGGAAGGCGAGGAGGTTCGCACTAACGACTGCTTCGCTTTGGAAAGATTAAGCGGAGTGTCAGTGTGTCCTTCATTGTGCCTATCAGTGGATCCATTTTTATTGTTCTCATGTCTATCGTTATTCAATGGACTCGAGTTTCTGCTGCTCTGATGCCTGTTCTTCATTGAGAGGTCAGCCGGAAGTGCGGCCTCTTTGAACGTCTGTTTGGCTGGTGATCGACGGCTGTCCATCAGTAGGGAGTGTGCAGATTGAGAGTCGAATTTGAATGAATTGGCCATCGATGTGGTGGGAGTCTCTCTACCTGGAGTCTTTCTTCCCGTAACTGGCATTGGAGATGGCATCGACACAGAGGGCGCCACTCCTCCTGTTTGACACATCTGGTTGAATAGATTGGCATCTGAGAAGGGCAGACGAGGGCCGGTCGGCAGTTTCAATGAGCCATCCATGAATGGCGAAAACATGACCTGAGCGGCGGCCGCGGCGTTGGGCGCCAAGAAGTTCGGCATTAATTTGGCCGCAGCTGACATGTACTGAGCATTGAGTTGTGCCTGCTTGAAGTCAAACAAACAATTCTCTGTTAAATATCAAGTTTTTTGGAACAAGCAATTGATCTAACAACAGGTCACACACACAATGCCTTTGATGACTATCAATGATAAATACATGTATGAGTGGCTGTCACTATATTTGGAATACCAGCACAGCTCACTATTACAGCACATATTGAGTGTGTTTGGCATCACTCAGTTGGGGTCCGAGTTATTAGAGATATTGATAGCAGTTATAAAGATTTGAAACTATCGATCGATAATAACAAATAGATCTTCGGCTGAATTTGAGTCTTCGGATATCTAACGGAAAATCTTTGTTTTGTATTGGATTTCAATGACTCGAATACAGACTTCTCAGTAAAAAAGATTTAATTATCGATTTTGAACCGAAAAAAGACGAATTTATTTCTAAATTTTGGTTTCAAACTGTTTTATATTCTGTGACGAATTAGAAATTTTCTTTTGGGTACAGGTTTTGCTGAGCAATGAGGCTGTGCTTAGGCTGTGCTTTAATTTTATGAGAATTGAATAAAAATAACTGTTAATTAATTATAAACCAAATTCTAAATTAATTGATTAAACAGACCATCGATTCAATGACTTCTGTATTCAATCTTAAAAAGACATCAACTTTTCTAAGGGTATGCCATCGAGGGATACATAAGTCAGAACCAGTGGTGTCGAGGCTATGATGGTATTACAGTGGCGCTCACAACACGCTTGAGCCACAAATATTGGGATTCCCAAGGAGTGTATCATCTCATAAAACTGATCCTTGACTTGGATTAAAGCCAAGGACTCTGTACTAGTTATGAGAATTAGGGGGTACTTAATTAAATGGCCTATCCCTAGTACTAGTGAGCAACCCAGAACTTTTGAAATAAATACCAATAAAATAAAATAATTGTGATTAAGATTAGAAAATGACAAAAATTTGAGCAAAAATTTTCTGAATAGAGTAATCAAAAATAATTTGTTGTCAATCATTAAATTTAAAACATTTAAGACCAAGAATCAAGTTTTCTGCTGTTTTCTATGTATAGAGAATAGGGAAGAGAGTTAGCAAATCCATTGATAGCACTCACAACTCATTAACTCTTTAGTCGACAAATCCTAACTCTGAGGTGATTTTGATTTACAACTTTGGCCTCAATTTCAATACATTTATATAACTTTTAACTCAAAAGCTTTTTATTTAAGAAAAGAGTAGTTTTTATGCTTTTTTAGAGAAAAATCTATTCAACAGATTATCAAATGATTTATTTATTACGGATATTGTGTTACGAATACTAACAGTAATGACGAAGAGATCCTTTTATGTGATCTCTTAAGAGGAAGAATAGTATTTTAAACGATGACTTTAATGAAGATTTTCATTATTCAATTCCTAAAATAATTCTGAAGTCAAATAATAAACGAATAGAAGTAAAGGCAAAACTGCACACAAAGCCAGTGCCGATACACTAAAGGCTACGACAGCCGAATAATTAGTCACTCACTGAAGAATTGTCTGTTTTCTTAACAATAGATATTGCTTTACATAAATATACAAAAGAATTTGTGAGACAAAGAATTTGAATAAATAAATAAACCGCTCTTTGGAGTGCTTTCGGGCCTCAAAATTATTCCGAATATTTTACTCTCTGTTGTGTTTCGGCACAAAACGCGTCAAACAGTTATTCAAAAACATCTGAATAATGAGAATTAGAGTAATGTCTGGAGAATTGATTAGACCAGAGATGCACAGCGAGAGAGAGAGAGAGAGAGAGAGAGAGAGAGAGAGAGAAAATTTGAAGGAACACTAAAGAATGCAATTAAGCGAAGATTGATTAATATTGTTTTTGTTTGTGCTGTCGAAGGCATTCTTGTGTGTCGGGTACTGTGAAAAGAAACGACACATACCTGAAGTTCTTGTATTTTCTGCTGTTGTTGCATCAATTGTTCTTGCTGGCGTTCAATCTGCTCCGTTTGGTGTCTTTGCAATTCAGCAGTCAATCTGTTGGGAGATGCGCCTAATTTTGACTCTTGTGATACCTGTGCACAAAGGATAGACAGTAGGGGAACGGGGGAAAAAGAAGAAAAAATATCAGTTAAAATGTCACTTTTTTGGCACTAAATTCTAAGTGAAAAGAAATAACGAATATTTCTTTACAACACATTTAATATATTGTGAGCTCTCATACAAAACCATAAGAGCTTTTAGTTTCTATTATATAATGTTTATTACGTTTTGCGACACATTTTCTTAGTTTTAAATTTATTTCTTTTCTTTCTTTTTTATATGATTTTTCTAAAGATTGTCAAACAAAGAACCAAACAAAAGGACTTTGATTTTATGTGAAAACACACATTTCTCTTCAGAAATGCATTCAGTATTTGTTTTATTTCTACCTAGGGTTGATAATTTGGGCAAATTTAAAAAAATTATTTATTAATTATTAATTAATTATTCATTTATTAAAATTAAATGACTTTTTGTGCAATATGTTCTCTTTAATTGAAGAAATAATTTAAAATTTGCTTTTACATTTAAAGGATTTGATTTAAAATTAACAAAATTAAGTGAGTGGTGCCCTAAAACTCGTCACATTAAATGTGTGAAGAATAAAATGGTGGTGAGACGGGAATTTCATAAAATAGAACAACATGAACTATATTAAAATATTGAAATGAATAAATACATTTAGTCAGATTAAACTTGTCAAAATCAAAAATCTTATAACTCCACTAGATAATGCTTTGAACGCTCAGATGAAAATTTTGAAATAAGCATAAATTTTTGGCTAAATTTTGTGAAAATCTAATCTTTCACATCCCTACTTATAATCCTCTATTGATCTGAAAATGGATGCAATAATTGTGAGCCTTTGATGAAAATGTGTGTTTAAATATAGAATATATTATAATATGTTTTCTCTGTTCAACCAATAACTCAAATAATTTATTAGTTTTGGAGACAAATAAAAATAAATTATTTGTAACACAAAAGTACTTTATTTTCACAATTCTTTTGGCTTTTTAAGAGTCAGACAAACGAAAGGAAAGGCAACGAAAATAAAAATTTAGAGATAATAATAGCAGAGGAATGGCTTTTAACTCAACAATAATAACCATTATTTTTGGAGGCATTTCACTACAAAATAGAGTCGTTTATACTTTGTTTCGAAACATAACAAATATATTTGAATAGTGCCATAATATAATGCCATTGCAAATGGTATGGAATGGTCTCACTGTCTGACACATTCACTGGTCTGCGACCCATTTAGTACTGTTAAGGATGAGAATGGAATGCCATTTATGCCATTTTGTCTCTATTTTAAATCATTTGTCTTAGACTTTGTGTCTTA